>SSNP01000145.1:1231702-1284912 GCA_006937955.1 Pachypanchax playfairii | reverse complement strand
GAGGAGCAGGTAGTAGTGGTTTGCAAGGAGGAAAATTTCCACATTTTGGAAATCAGGATGCCTGTACCGCCTCCTCGCCCAGCAGGACGAGGAGTGTGTGTGAATTCTGCATGAGAAGAGAGGGCAGCCGGTGTTGCTGTGTTGTCAGGACGGATCCAGGTCTCGGTCAGGGCTAGGACCTGTATATCGGAGAGGTGCGGCAGAGAGCTGATGAACTCTGTTTTGTTAACTGCGGACTGACAGTTCCAGAGGCCGAGGGTAACGGAGGCAGTGGCAGCCCGACACGCCATGGGCTGGATGGACAAACAAATGAAAGCAGTACAAAATAACTTTTAAAACTTTAAGCTACAGTAATGAAACTTGTCTAAGTGGATACTCACAGAAAAACATGTCCAGCTTCATATGAGACACTCTGGACGTCTCTGGTCCTCCTATATTACACTTAATAACTTCAGTAATTCAGGTCTCAGCAGGAAGTGGTGTTCTGATGATTTATGCTGCCCTGATGAAAAATACCTCCATAGTATAAATTAACAACTTATTTCATAATGAGATGTTATTAGAAGTTTATACAGTATTCTTGTTTATGGTGAGTGTTTCCTGTTAATTATTTAAACATATTTTTATGATCCTTCTCTGATATTTTCTATATAAAAGTCATCTGGGTCCTTATCAGCCATTGTTGGGTCCTTCGCCTCTGGGTGTGTCCAAACATTTGCCTGTCGCTCTGACAATGCAAAGAAAGTAAAAATATATATTTAGTGTTTCTGTCCTGGAAGAATTTATTTGATAGATAAAATGTATTTATGGAAAAATATAGAAACAAAAATAAACAATAAATCTGTTTAATGAAGTCAAAAAATAACGGATGAATCTGAACCAAGTGTGAAGCACATCCAGCAAAACACACCTGTTTCCGTCATGTGTGGAAGGAATCAGTAGCACATCTCAACAGGTAGCAAATTTCAACAGAACACCGGTTCCAGCAACGGCTGTTTGAGACACGGCTGTAGAAAAGTTATTTAGTACTGATTTAATAAACAGAAACCAGTGAAAACAGAACCACTTTATCAGCTGAAATTTTGCAATTTCCATTCAAAAGATGAAGAAAAGTCCTAATTTGCATTCTGTCTTTATGTGAGTGTGCTGTGGTGAAACCATCAACATGCAGCGTGTCACACACTTTGTGAAATATCAAAGTCACTGGAAGAATTCATGATGTGAACCTCTTTAAAAAGCGAGTCTTTGTAACAATGAACTCAAAGCCCTCTGCTTTCCTATTTAACGTCTCCTGTTCCCTCCTGGTTGACATTATTTTTCTTTTTTCCCTCCTCGCACGCAGTTACACACATCCAGTTTTGTTATCAGTTCAAAGCACCAAGAGAGGTCAGCAAGGGAGCGTGTCAGTAACACACCAGTTGTCACCCAAATGATGACAAATTGGCTGCCTCTCACTTCACCTCTCCAATCAAGTCCAGACCCGGCTTTCAAGTCCTCACAGGTCCTGTCAGTGGAGATCGATGGCTCTCAGGTGAAACTCGCTCACATGAACTCAACACTCTGTCTCTATCATTTATATATCAGACTGAATCTATCACCATTTCCTCTGTACATGTTAGATCCTTTGCACTGGATGTTTCATCTGATTTGAGTAAAATTCCTGCTGTAGTTAAGTTAGCTTAGCATCTTGACTAGCATCTGAATTTCTTGATAGACTTTGTATAAGCTGATTTAATCAAGCTGGTTGGATGGTTTTAGCAGTTGGGATAGTGCGTCAGACTGTCAGCCACACCTGGAACGGTGTGAGTGGATGAAACAGCCCGTCGGATCTGAAACAGGTGTGTTTTGCTGGATGTGCTTTTTGTGGTGCATTTGAACTTATAAGACCTTTCGATTCAAGATTCACTGATTTTCTTCAGTTTTGTGGCAGAGAAAAAAAATATACCACCTTAAGGGGGAATTCAAGGCAAAGGTTTCATTAAGGTGACATCTTTGGTTGAAACTTTTTAGTCTTTATTTATTCCTACCACTATGTTCATTCCCAGCTAGCATTAAAGTCTTTTTGATTTGGTTGCGAGTCAGAGTTGAAATCTAAAACTTTAAGACCTAACCACAAGGTTTGCATAAAAAACAACCCTGGACCTCAAATGGCAATTGAAAAAAAAACGCTTGACTCATTTTTATTTTCTTTACCACAGGCTTCCTCGAGGCAGGGGTCCGCCAAGGTAAAAATTAACATGGATTCCGAAACAACAGAAGCCTTTTGTCTAACAGTTCTCGGATCATTTTTTTCCTCTCCTTTCTTTCAACCATTGAGCCATTTGGCTTTGTGCCTTGTTATTTTTCCACGCATAAAACTTCAGGGTGAAATAAAACAGAGCGTGGACGGCAGTGGGGACAGGCCGATTCTTTTCCTTTGGTTGCTATCAGTCATGAACCTCTGACTGATGAGATATAGTAAATCTCAACATCTGTCTTTTTCTATCCTTGCCTGCATCTGTCTTTTTAGCCAATTTTTCCTCTATTTCTACCCTCTTGTGTCTCTCTAGTATAATTCTGTTCCTTCCCCTTCATTTAAACTCAATAACCAAATCTTTTTACTGGCATAAAAGCCTGAAAATCAATCTTACTGGCAAGTCACGAGCATTCGTGTTACCTGTATCATGCACACACACACTAGTTCTTCAGATTCTGGGTTTGAGGATTTATGCTGGACATCTGATGAAGATGACCCAGGGTCATTTCCACACGGATGTTGGTTTTGCCTGCAGTGCGTTCCTTCGACACTGATATCCAATATTCATTTTGTGTGTCTTCTGATGTTTTTCTCAGCCGTCTCTACCCGCCTTCATAAATAAGGATAAGTAGTGAATTTACTGGGGCAGCAGCAGATGGAAGGTGGTTTCTGGTGTGCTTCATTGCACATTTTATTTCTCGTATCTTTGGTTTTGTGACTCGGTTTTACATTTTATTATGGAGAAACTGAGTGTGTTTCCAAGTAAAAATAAACCTTTTTAACAGGAATGACTTAATTTTCCAGGAAAAGTTGAATTTCATTTGACAAACTTGGTCTTTTTTAAGTTAAACCTTAATAAATGTTGTTTTATACTGACTCACTGTATAAGATGGATATTTGTATCATCTACGGAACTCTGAGAGTGCCACCTGTAAAATTAAATAGAGTTTAGTTAAAAAAAAAAAGCTCAGTCAGATTATAAAATATGTGCAGAGATTTGTAACCTGTATCAATACTTCTGTAAAAGTCAGGGACAAAAAACAAAAAGTGTGAAAAACAAAATACAAAGTTAATTCCCAATTGTTATTTTTCTTCAATCAGAAAAAGATGAAAGGTTGTTTTAATCAAAACTAACCATATACCGTGTGTGTGGACTATCCTAAAAAATAAAAGAGACAGCTATAAATACTCAGCATGTCATAAGAGCTGATTAAAATCACCTAAATTGTCACATGTCTACCATTATTGACATTTAAAATCAGAAATCCGGATCATGAAAGTTTATTTAAATTTCAAGACTTACTAACAAACTTTTAATAGCTCAATACAGAAGGTAAGTATTAAAACATGTGGCAGCATCATGAGCAATGATATAGTATGATATCCATGTAGGATCCACCCCAGACAGCACTGGAAGTCCTTATAGATAACCCTATACAATTCCATGTTAATAACATTTATACCTGGTCTGGCTGAATACTCAATGCTGATTGGGTATCCAGGGTGTCCATTAAAAAATGTAATAAGACACCTAGGCCTTGTCCCAATACCCGCACTGCACCCTACGGTCTTCCACGAAGTGCACATAAGGGTTCCAAGTGTGTAGTGAACAAGTGCGCACACATCAGCAGTATTGGGACAGCTAGCGTTACGTCAACGACCTGTGCCACAGCGTTCTTTCTCCATGACAACCAAAATGGCAGTGCCAGTTGCTGTTCGCACTATTTTGATATTAGAAATGATTTTAAAACTCCAGCAAACATTTATTTTGAGAAAAACGAAGCGCAGGAACCGAAGGTATAAGTATAAGACAGAATAAATGATTGTCCATCAGATATGTGACACATCTTTCCAACAGAGAATCAATCGATTGTAATTACAGAAAATAACATAAAATATTGATTATTTGAGTTCTACATTTCAGAAAAAAAATTTTTTTTGGTCCGGATGGTTGAGCCATTTCTCCACGTTCTTCTGTCAAAATCCACTCGCAACAATGCATTGTGGGAAATACCCTTAGATGAAGTCTGCACTGATGTGGGCTTCGGCGAAGTGCGGCTCAATTGTGCAAAAGGGGCGGGGCCAAGGGCACGACCCTCCACTCTGGAGAATCAGAACACCCTACGCATTCGCGCCCCTCATCGGGAGTGCGCAAGGGTGCAAGTGGGGGTATTGGGACAGGGCAGTCAAATAATCTGATTATTCTAAATTACTGCACTGACTCAAGTGCTTATTGGTAACCGGGGCAACAGAAACTCAGAACATTCGTTGTTTCACAGTTTATTTATCACGGCAAAAAAAAAAAGGAAAATAAAACCCTCATCTTTTCTGTGAGTCAAGCAAAAAATACAAAATTGATAAAACTGTGTGTGGGATGGAATAAACTTTCCTTTTATAAAGATGATTCCAGGCTTTCAGGTCTAAAGGAGATGCTGAAAAAAGAAAATAAAGTTCCTTTAACATTTTGAGAGTTCAACTAGCTTCATTACTTCTAGGATATTTTACTCATTTTGGAACCTCGATCTTGATAAGCAAAAACAAAATGTGATTGAACTCCATAATTCAGGCGTTGTAACATCACACCAGCTGGATGCTGAAAACTTTATTTCTTCTGATGCAAATTCACCCTCTAAAAAAATGAGAGATGAAACCAGAGTTTTTCCAACCTTCCCTGCAGAAACATAAAACAGCTATATCAAATAACTTCATTAGACGTGTCGACCTTGGTTCTAAACACACCTGACACACATAGAAACACAGTGACTGAGAGGAAACGTGAACATCAATTAAGCAGAGTTAGGTTGAGAGGAAACAGACAGATGTTCACCGTAGTTTGATAAATGCAGCCGTCAAAGTTTTACAGTCCCATCACACTCCATTTGGAGTGTTGGATGACAGAAGGTTCAGGATCAGGTCATGTGGTCCGTAGCAGCAACCTGATAGAGAGAATAACAGTGTGCAGTGGAAGATTGTGATTACAGAAACAATTCAGTCGGAACCAGAAAGTATCTCAACGTAATTCAGAACCGCCTTAATGACAAGATTGCACATGTGTTCATGCTCGTTTACATACCAATCAGGCTGATGCAATTCAGTCAAAAGTTCAAAATGTGTGACTTTACCACAAAGAGAAGAAGATTTGTTTTTGCACATGATCCACATTTGAATAAAGTTACTAAACTCACTCATATGTAAGACTACAATGCAACTACCATTTTAAAAAAATCAATGTTTTCCCAAACTGAAGTTTTCTGATTTTTCTGTAAATGTTAATGTTGGGCTGCACAGTGGCAGTTTGATTTTGCTGGAAAATACTAAAAACATATTTTAAACTTGCCTACTATAGAAACTCTGACACCTGAGTAATGTTTTCTACAAAGTTCCTAAAAGAACGCTGGAGAACAAACATATTCAATTAAATTGGATAGAATAAAGTACTGAAAGTACACAAGGTCGTGTTGCATGTGCAAGAGATTAAAAATAATAATTCTTATACACACGTGCATTTTTCCTGAAGACACA
The DNA here is from genome assembly GCA_006937955.1 of Pachypanchax playfairii. Taxonomy (NCBI): domain Eukaryota; kingdom Metazoa; phylum Chordata; class Actinopteri; order Cyprinodontiformes; family Aplocheilidae; genus Pachypanchax; species Pachypanchax playfairii. The sequence continues at coordinate 1,279,154 of SSNP01000145.1, read as the reverse complement.
GTGTTATCTCACCCAGACCAGTTATTTTCTTATAAGAAACAAATATGGCAAACGAAACAAAACTAGAGTGAAATTTGAGTATTTTATTTATTTAATCTGATTTCAGGACTTAAAAATGGCTTTTAGTGATATTTAATCATTCAAATAGCATGTTAGCTTCAGGGTTACTGTAGATGTGAACACAAGCCTGCAACACAAATGTATAAAACAATCCATTCATTTGAATTAAACTGTCTGCAGACAACAAAAACTCTGCTGATTCCTGATGAGAGAGGCGTAACTAAATTGGGATTATTGTACGTGCTGGTTACACATGTAACATTAAAATCAACTGGCAGCAGCTGCATGTATGAATAAAAAAAAGATTAATAGTCTTTTTATTTGTCTGCTTTTACCTGGAACCTGTTTAACACACAACACATGCCCAATAACTGAAGAAAAACTTCAAACAATCGAAAGATATTTTAGAATATTCACTTGGCTGCGACTGTTGGGATGAATAAAGCCGAACAGGCTGTAATTGTGATCTCATACTTGAACCAATCGGGACTCTGCAGGGATGCGTGTGATTCTAGTCATGTTATAGTTTAGGACAGCGGCTCCTAAACTCCACATCCAAGCTCATTTTAAACACTCTACAGTTTCATCACTGAGCGGATTCATGATTCCTAGATCTGTCTCATTTTCTCCCGTTTCTTGGACACAGATCGTCTGGTGAAGTATAACAAACCAGCAGATGATGGTTCTTGTGCATGAACAGCATCCAGGAGTTTAGTGAATTTGTTGCATGTTATTACAGTGATGGAGTGAACATGTTTGAGGTTGCTTTTCCTGTTGCCTCCTTTTCTTTTTCACTCATCAGCCTACAGAGACAGGAAGTAATCCACTACCCTCCTTCATCACCACTCCAGTTGTTCCTGTCTGCAGCACTTTGGCAAGCAATTCTGATAAATACCATGACAATTCAGATACACTGAGCTCGCCATAACGTATTAGCACTAATATGATGGAGTGTGTAAATGTGGACCACAAATCTTGGGCCTCTGACTTCGAAAGATGATGTATCCTCTTAAACCTCTTCAAAAGGCGAGCATTCCCACGTGGATTCATGAAAAGAGCCCATTTATAGGCATGAGAAAAAGGCCTGTTTCAACAGTCTGTAAGTCAAGCAGCCAAAGAAAACAATGTGCCTGGCCAGAAATACTGCAGTCACAAATACACCGACTCAAGTCCATTCTCTTGCATGAAAAGAGAATAAAAAGTTCTGAGCTGCGTGGATAACTCTCTGTGTCCAAATGGGGTACAACTGACAAGAGTCACTGACGTACAAAGTATCATTCAACAGGAAAATCAACTGGAGGCTAAATTGCACCACAGGCGGCCTCAGCAGGGCCGGAGTGCGTCACAGTGATATGACAAGTGATTTATGGACAGCAGAGGCAAAAAGCTGAAAACGGAGCGAGGCAAGACGAGTGTGAGAGGGACGAGGAGACATGAGCGCTCTGTGAAAAGGAAAGAGAGAAAAAATAAAGTAAACAACGAGTAATAAAGCCAGAGGGAAGAGGAAGATGAAGGGTGGCTGGTGCCAGTCGTCAGTCCATTTGGTCCATTAATGTGGAAAGTTACAGCCTCACTGACTGAGGGATGATGGGAAAATGGCCTCTTCCTGTAGGGTAGTCCTTGAAGTGATGTATGGCGGTGAAGATGGAGCGCGGTGCTCTCTTTTCTCCTGCTCATCATTGACATAAACAACTGGGGGGTCAGTCTAAAAATCAAGCACTTTCAGAAAACATAGAACTAAAGTGTTTAAACTGTGGATTTTGTTGTAAAATCAGAAATATTTGTTGTTTGTTATTCACTCATGCAGTTTCTTTCATTTGAATAAAACTATGTCAAATCTTAAAGAGTCCATTTCATACAAATTTCATGACTTTGTGGTTATTTCTTAAGTATTAACCTGTAATATGAAACATTTTATATCTGAAAAAATGTTGGGAAACACTGATTAACAGACCTTTCACTCTGTCTGCATGAAGCTTCGTCTGGCTTTGGCTGAAACTCATTAATATTAATTATGCTAATTTGCTGGACTCTGATTGGTCAACAAACTAGCCTGAGAGCACCGCTTCCTGTTTCCTTCCCCCCTGTGCATGGCAACAGCGCACCAAGTCTCTTCCAGTTGATACGTGTTTATGCTAACAGCTTTTAGTAAGTAAGTAAGTAAAGTTTATTTATAAAAGCACCTTTCACAGATAGATCACAAAGCACTGTACAATCAGGGTACAAATACAAAATACAGGAAATGCAAATAAAGCAAAACATAAAAAACACATCAACAAAAGGTTTTCGTGAAGAAAAGCGTCTTCGGTCCCTTTTTAAAGGTCACTATGGAGTCAGCCCCACGGAGTGACAGGGGCAGGGAGTTCCACAGATTGGGGGGCCACAGCTTGGAAAGACCAATCTCCTCGCGTCTTATAGCGCGTCTTAGGGATTTCAAGCAGGTTTATGCTAACAGCTTTTAGCCAGCAGCATGCTAGGCGTGGTTTCAACTGCTGATGAATACTAATGAGAAAAGAAGTTGTGACGAAACAAATACAGGCTATTCAAACTCGGGTGACCTCGGGTTTTATCACCACCTGCTTAGTTTGAGAGATAAAAACTGAAAGAGAAGTTATTGACCTGTTTTCACCCACTATGAAGGTAAGAACACCTGTGGAGCTAAAATATTCAACAGAAACCTCAGAAAAACTGTTTTTAATGGAAGGGCCTCTTTAAAAGAGAACAGATACTTTCATTTGGGACAAGAAATCAGTAAAAACATGACCTGAAGCATGATTTAACCAGCAGGATTTCTTGATTTCTGGTGAAGCAGACTTTCCTTCTCAACCACCATGTGCTCAATAGTGAGACGGTCAATGAAAGAAGGTCTTCGGTTTGAATCCCAGTATGTCTTTGTAGTTAAATGTTCTGTCTTGTGTTTCCTCTGAACACCATGTTTCTTTCACAGTCAGAAAAACCTGCTTGTCAAATTTCTTCTTCTCTCTCGTTGGGCTGGTTTCACCTATTCAGGTCTGTTGTACCTTGATGTTGAAATGCAAAAACATCACTGGAGGCAGATTTCACCTCAAAAATCAATTCATTTATTTAAATAATTTCCCTTTCTGTGGAATTTCTCAGTAGGAGAGCAAAAAACATTTTATGTACAGTGGGGCAAAAAAGTATTTAGTCAGCCACCAATTGTGTAAGTTCTCCCACTTAAAAAGATCAGAGAGGCCTGTAATTTTCATCATAGGTATACCTCAACTATGAGAGACAAAATGAGGAAAAAAAATCCAGAAAATCACATTGTCTGATTTTTAAAGAATTTATTTGCAAATTATGGTGGAAAATAAGTATTTGGTCAATAACAAAAGTTAATCTCAATACTTTGTTATATAGCCTTTGTTGGCAATGACAGAGGTCAAACGTTTTCTGTAAGTCTTCACAAGGTTTTCACACACTGTTGCTGGTATTTTGGCCCATTCCTCCATGCAGATCTCCTCTAGAGCAGTGATGTTTTGGGGCTGACGCTGGGCAACACGGACTTTCAACTCCCTCCAGAGATTTTCTATGGGGTTGAGATCTGGAGACTGGCTAGGCCACTCCAGGACCTTGAAATGCTTCTTACGAAGCCACTCCTTCGTTGCCCGGGCGGTGTGTTTGGGATCATTGTCATGCTGAAAGACCCAGCCACGTCTCATTTTCAATGCCCTTGCTGATGGAAGGAGGTTTTCACTCAAAATCTTACGATACATGGCCCCATTCATTCTTTCCTTTACACGGATCAGTCGTCCTGGTCCCCTTGCAGAAAAACAGCCCCAAAGCATGATGTTTCCACCCCCATGCTTTACAGTAGGTATGGTGTTCTTTGGATCCAACTCAGCATTCTTTCCCCTCCAAACACGACAAGTTGAGTTTCTACCAAAAAGTTCTATTTTGGTTTCATCTGACCATATGATGTTCTCCCAATCCTCTTCTGGATCATCCAAATGCTCTCTAGCAAACCGCAGACGGGCCTGGACGTGTCCTGGCTTCAGCAGGGGGACACTTCTGGCACTGCAGGATTTGAGTCCCTGGCGGCGTAGTGTGTTACTGATGGTAGCCTTTGTTACTTTGGTCCCAGCTCTCTGCAGGTCATTCACTAGGTCCCTCCGTGTGGTTCTGGGATTTTTGCTCACCGTTCTTGTGATCATTTTGACCCCACGGGGTGAGATCTTGCGTGGAGCCCCAGATCGAGGGAGATTATCAGTGGTCTTGTATGTCTTCCATTTTCTAATAATTGCTCCCACAGTTGATTTCTTCACACCAAGCTGCTTACCTATTGCAGATTCAGTCTTCCCAGCCTGGTGAAGGTCTACAATTTTGTTTCTGGTGTCCTTTGACAGCTCTTTGGTCTTGTCCATAGTGGAGTTTGGAGCGTGACTGTTTGAGGTTGTGGACAGGTGTCTTTTATACTGATAACGACTTCACACAGGTGCCATTAATACAGGTAACGAGTGGAGGACCGAGGAGCCTCTTAAAGAAGTTACAGGTCTGTGAAAGCCAGAAATCTTACTTGTTTGTAGGTGACCAAATACTTATTTTCCACCATAATTTGCAAATAAATTCTTTAAAAATCAGACAATGTGATTTTCTGGATTTTTTTCCCTCATTTTGTCTCTCATAGTTGAGGTATACCTATGATGAAAATTACAGGCCTCTCTGATCTTTTTAAGTGGGAGAACTTACACAATTGGTGGCTGACTAAATACTTTTTTGCCCCACTGTATTTTTCTTTTTTTACATAAAACTAGTTTGCGTGCCTTTCTCATTTCAACTTCACCAAGTTCTACATTTTCAAAACCCCAGTTTTACAGTGAAGGTAGTTATAAGTTGAAGCTAAACGCGAGTATAAAATCGGCTGGAGTTCATTGTGCTGCACAACATTCTTACTGGCAAAGGAAGCTTCGCAATCATGGCTAGCGTTTAAAATCCAGCTGTTCCAGAAGCTCGTGTATAATGGCTGCAATTTGAGATCGATGTCTATTTTTCACGTAACTGACAAACACATCACGGGTGATTGTTCTCAGACAAGGTCGTGTGAGGACGACTTACCAAAACAAGTCAGTGAGAGAAAGCTGCAGCCATGACAACACTTAAAGAGAGTGATCATCATTTACTAATGAACTCTGTTCCCATGGGAGACGTTCTGACCCATCCATCACACCTTGTTAGAAACACACTGAGTTTAGGTAACATTTCAGTCTCAGCAAAAACAACTACTATAAATAATTCTTATGATTACTGAGTGAATAATATCTGAAAGAGTTTGTTAAATTTCATTTTTTTGCATGCACATTTTTCAGAATTGCATGTTTCACTGTCTGCATATTTCAGGTGTTTTTATTCCCATTTGATTTTATGAGCTATTCACCTTCCAAAAAATCTTGTTTTTCACTTTGCTTCTGTCAGAAGAAATTTCCTTGGACATTTATTCCAAACTATAAAAAAAATGGAAGTTTCCTTTATGAAGTCAGTCCATCTTGTTGCTTCTAGTAAAGTAAATCAACCACAGGATCAGACACATTTAGCTTGTTAGAGAAAGAAAAAAAACAACGCAGTAAAGTGTTTTCTTAATTGGCTCACATGAGGAAAGGCGTGTCAGGGCTGAAATCCATCATGCTGATTGCTGGCTTTGCCTGTTCCCAGCCACATGGGGGTGGTGCTGTGTGGGCTGTCTTGGGGTTCTTGTGGTTTTGACTTCTGCACACGCTAGTTGGATGAAGGCCTTATACTGCCGAGAGCAACTCATTACGGTGGTTAGTCATCAGCCTCTTTGTCTGCAGCAGGATGATAAATGAGCGAGTGTTTTAAGTGTGGCACAGGGTCAAGCTTACATCCATCGCAGGGTGCACGCTGCACTGAGGTCAAGAAAGCAGCGGCCACGTGACCAAGAACCTGTGGGAGCCTTCTGAGAAATAAGAGGGAGGTCACTTATTGGAGGTCTTCTTCCACCTGCCAGTTATGTAGCTTATAAAACATGGAGGCTTTTTATTCTAATAAAAGTGTATAAATAAAAACTTTGTGTGCAGGTTCTGTCTTTTCTGTCCCTTTTTAAAGAGTCCCTTCCATTAAAACAGTTTTTCTGAGGTTTCTGTTGAATATTTTAGCTCCACAGGTGTTCTTACCTTCATAGTGGGTGAAAACAGGTCAACAACTTCTTTCAGTTTTAATCTCTCAAACTACGCAGGTGGTGATAAAACCCGAGTTCTCCAGAGTTCTAACGGCCTGTATCTGTTTCATAACAACTCCTTAGTTCGTTAGTATTCATCAGCTCCCCCAGTTGAAACCACACCTAGCATGCTGCTGGCTAAAAGCTGTTAGCATAAGACGGAGCAAACAGGAAGACACGACGTCTGACGTTGCCATGTGCAGTGGGGCAAGAAACAGTATACCTTGTTCTCATAGGCTACTTTGTTAGCCAATCAGAGTCCAGCAAATTAGAATTAATGAATATGCCGAGCTGCTGCCGAAGCAGCCAAAGCAGCCTGACGGAAGGAACCGGAACCACCCGAATTTTAATGCAGACAGATTGAAAGGTCTGTTAATCAGTGTTTCCTGACGTTTTTTAGATATAAAATGTTTCATATTACTGGTTAATACTTCAGAAATAACCATAAAGTCCTGAAATTTGATTGAAATGACCTCATTAAAGAATTCTTGATCATTTGAGAATTTTATGTTGGATTTTATGAGGTTCATTCAGGTCTTTGGAGGTGGGCCTCTGTTTGGAGAAATGGAGATTAATTTTGACCAGCTAGTCATTCATTTAGTTCATACAGAATTCTGTAGTTATTAATAGTTAATTAGTAGTTATTAACATTAATAGCAGCAGCAAGCTGACAGGAATTTGTTAATATTTTTGTCAAAAATAACAGTTTAATTGGAAACTGTTAGGGGTGAAAAGCTTTGTAAAATACCAGCCACATCAATAATTGGTTCATTTTAGAGTATGTTGTTGTTTTAATATGGCAGCATACTATTTTTGTCTTGGCTTCAGACTGGTTGTTAACTCGTTAACCTTAAAGCTCTGTAATGAGGACACTACCTGGGTTTGGTGGTAATTATTGTAACGTTTACAGAGAAACACACATCGAGCATTAGATGATTAAAAAGCCTGTTTACAATGTTTATGTCTGCTGAAACCCAGAAACCATTCAGTCAATGTTATATTGAATAAAAAGAGAAATTTCCTTCAAAATCTGGGGAATACTAAAACCTGTCAGCTGACTTTTAATAAAACAGATCACTTCCATCCACCTGCTTCTGCTTCCAGACATTCCTCACCCCAGCAGCACAGGAGGAGCACCTCCAAACATTGCCAGAAAATTCTGGGTCTGCTAGTGGTCTCCTCCCAATCAGATGTTCCTGGACAACCTGCATGAGGAGGCGACCAGGGTGCATCCTGACCAGAAGCTCTGAACCACATCAGCTGACTCCTTGAGGACGAGCAGCGGTTCTACTTCAAGCTCCTCCAGATGATGAAGCTCCTCCCCTGATCTCTAAGGCTGAACGTGCCCACCCTGCAGATGAAGTTCATTTCAGCTGCTTGTATCCAGGATCTCGTATTTTCAGTCAGAATCCAGAAGTGAGGGTAAGAACATAGACGGACCAAAAAAACCAAGAGGTTTTTCTTTTGAGATCCAGTCCATGAACACTACAAACAGGATCAGTGACAGGAAGCATCCCTGAAGAACCTGCACCAGGAAGGAGCTTGACTTACTGCAGAGAATGTGGACACAGCTCTCCGTGAGACCCCGTGCAGATCAAACTTTTATTTGATTTGAAGTTCAGGAAGCCACAGATACACGTTTACTGTATGCAGCCGAGCCACCAGGTGCTGCAAGAAGAAATTTCACGAAATTAACGTCTGACAAACAGCAGCAATGTTGCCGTCGTGTGTTTGTGGTGCACAAGTTTTTCTCTCGGGCTTCAGCAGAGTTTCTTCCTTTGGCTGGAACAGAACTACAACACTAAAACATGAGACAACCGGATGTCTCCCAGAGAGAGCCGTAAAGATGTGTGTGTGCATGAACTGGTCAGACTGTGGGGTTTCACAGCAGAGGGAAGGAGTAGGATTTAGTGTGTGTGTGTGGGGGGGGGGCTTGGCAGACACAAAACGAAGGGATCTCATGCCCCTCAGACACTCAAACATCCAGCATCAGTGAGCATGAATGGTCATTCAGCTGCAGCCAGCAATATGAAAACAAGTAGGAAATCAGAGCGGGAGACGATGGATGGAGTCTCACGCCAAAAGAAGCATGGTGGGCTCGTTTCTCCTACTCCCCTGTCCTGATGAGGACCCCCGTCAAAAATATTCCATGAATGAGAGCATATTCGATGCGCTCCACGTCAGTTTCACCCTGAAAAGGAGGAGGTGTCAGAAAAGTGACTCATCTATGATGTCATGCAAATAAAAATAATTTAAAAGTCCTAATAAGTAATAAAGGATGTGAATTTAGTCTGATGCTATAGTTTTTACTTATAGTGAATGTTAAATAGACCAGTATCCAGAGACGTGTGGTGGCTCATGAACAATAAAAATAATGTTTATGTTAAATACGTTTTACTGATCTGTGTTATAAATGCAACTTTTAGGTAATTAAATAATGAATATGATCTTTTTAAGTTCTTACATTGTAAATCTGAGTCTTAGTTATTTTTTCCTGTGAGTTGGTTTTTGTTTTTAAAGGTACACTGTGTAAGAATTTTACAGTGAAATATTCACACACCAGTGTAATATCTCACAGATGTTGAAAATAAAGTCACATTGTAACAGATCTGGATCTCCGCCTGTGAGGTTGCCAAGTCTTCAACACAAGCAGCTGTAATTCCACAACGAGCAGCAACAAAAAGTAAAAGAAGCAGCACTGAGGTAACTTGTAGTAAACCTAAGAAACCATCACATCCTTCCCAAAAACAGAACAAATACAAGAGAAATAAAATGAAGATCAACAACAGAACTGGCAACCCAGAAGAAAAATCAGGGAGGGGAGGGGGTGAGTGGTTGAGAGCGGACGTTTGAATGATTTGACAACAAGATCTAATTTTTACATATTGCACCTTTAATAATTTAAATGTTTCCTTCTGTTGTCCCACTCCTAGCCTTGAGTTCCTGCACCTGTCTCCTGGTCACTTAACTCCACTCCCACACCTGTTTGTCTCCTTATTTAAACCCCTGTGTTCTTCACTCGTTTGCAGTCCTGGTGCTTCTAAACCGTCCCCGTCTCACTTCCTGTCAGTCTATCTGTGATATACTTGTGTTTTGATCCTGGACTGTTTTCAACCTCATCTCTATTTGCCCTGTTTGGACCATAAGTTCAGAAATGGGTTTACCTTTCACCTGTTCTTGGACTTTGACTCTGCCTCATCCTGATTCCCTGCCTGTAAGTTCCATACTGTTACCTTGTTTAGTTTTTTCCCCAGTTCAGTCCCATCTACACGTCTTCATAATAAACTTCAAACTGCTGTCTCACCTTCTCCTCTGTGGACTCAGTCTCTTAAACAGATCGTACAACCTCACTGCTGAAAAACTCAAGTCAAGTCAACTTTATTTATATAGCGCTTTAAGAACAGCAGTAGCTGATACAAAGCGCTGAACAAAGTTAAACAGATAAAAACACCACAAAAGAATGTGAAACATTAAACATATATGAACAATAAAAAACAAAGACTTAAAATAACATGACAAAGATAGAAAGGCTCAAGATGGGGGGAAAGCCAAGGCAAACAAGTAGGTTTTAAGTTGAGACTTAAAGACAGCCAGAGACGAGGCTTGTCGAATCTGTAGCGGTAGCAGGTTCCACATCCTCGGACCCGCCACAGAAAATACTCTGTCCCCCCACATCCTCCGGCGAGACCGTGGCACCTTCAGCAGCGCCATCTCAGCCGACCGAAGGGGGCGAGCTGGAGCATGGAGCTGGAGAAGCTCCGAAAGATAGGAGGGGGCCAGAGCATTTAAAGATTTAAAAACATATAAAAGAATCTTAAAATGTACGCGGTAAGTTACGGGCAACCAATGCAGAGAGGCCAGGATGGGGGAAACGTGATCTCTTTTTTTGGTGTTTGTCAGAAGCCGTGCTGCAGCATTCTGGACCAATTGAAGGCGTGAAAGATGTTTTTGAGGTATGCCAAATAAAAGTGCATTACAGTAACAAAGTGTTTTATTGACCAACAGATGCAGCATCACAGATCTTATAAACAGGATGTGAAAGTGGATTACCTTTTCAAAATAATTGTAGTCAGTAATAACACTGAGTGTATCTTTACTCCTAATAGGACCTTTCTCTGGCATCTTTTGCAGGACTTGTCATGGTTTCATGGCTGCAGCATGTTATAATATTCATTTTCCAACACATTTAGCTGTAATTGGATATTTTAAAATGTCATGATTGTGTGCAGGTGAGTTGCAGTGTGACAATAAAAGAAGCCAAAGACACTTGGTCTCGCTCTAGTTCTACAAAGTTAGTTTTTAAAAAAATCAAAGTACTTTTTCATTATCTTGCAACTTTTTTTATTGATAAAATGACGAGCATTCAAATCAAAATTAGTTTTAAAAAGATTCTGGAACATGACATTCATTCTCTCCTTGAACCAGAGTCTAATCAAGGCAAGGTGGGGACAGAGAACCAGAACACTGGGTCTTTAAATCTCTGCCAATAAATCTACAAAAATCAAGTGATTTTATGATGATTAAGAATTTATACTTATTGGATTTAACTTATTTATATATATGCTAAATACTCCAGAGTTTGAATTTTCTTTGATGTGGAAGATATTCACTGTGTTAAATCATCATTTCATAAAAAAAAACAATCAAGTTTGCAGGTTTTTGGAATGAATGACACAGACAATATAGTAAATATTTAGAATGAATCATTAGTGTTTATTGATTTGCTTCCTGACTTGGTTCAATTTAATCAGGTTAAGATCAGGAAACAGTTCTAATCTCTTGTAAAAGAAAACACGTCTAAGTTGTTGGTAACAGCCAAAGTCTCCGATATCAAAGTCCTGCACTTTGTCCCCACATTCATCTTTGCTGACCTCGTCCTTCAGAAGTTTCTTTGCACCTTAATAACATCAGGCTACTTTCAGGGCACCAAATCCTGGAAGGCTGATTGGTAATCCAGCCTCGGCTACTTTCAGCTTAGTTTTTGACAGAAAGCATTCTTTATTTAAATGACCTCAGGACTTAAAGTGTCTGATCCGGTGATTAATGCTTTTGTTTTTTCCTGATCAGGGCAAAAGTGGATTGTCAGTCTTTGACGTAACGAAGCCGTTCAGATGTCAGTTTACTTGAAAACTGTAAACAAATGAACAACACCATCAAAAGAAACCTCACAAGAGCAACATTTGTTTTTCTTATCATCAATGAGACAACGCTGCTCTGAGTGATAACAGCTTTTGATTACTCCCTCGGAGGAGACTGATGCTATCTGCTTCCCTCGATGAAACAACGTGACCTCCTAACAAGCCACTCTTTTACTGAAGGGGATCCCAGTCCCAGAAGAGTCCTTTATCTCTGATGTAGGACACAATGGTGTCAAAGAGCGCCTTGTGATTCCCCTTTAGAACAGTTGGAGGTATTTTAATGGCTGTCTGACCCATGTTGGCAGCCAGACTCCGACCACGTCTCCCACAGGAAAACCGTTGTGCTCAAGTTTTCACCTTCATCTTAAAGCCGATACCTTAATCGTTTTAGTTCTATTCAGTCCTTTGAAACAAGTTTCTGTGGAATGTTTGTGAACAAATCTCATTTTGCCTGTAAAGTTCTTTGAACAACCTCATTTAGGAGTTGTTTGTACTTGTCGGAGGTAGAACAGGTCATCCAGCAACCAGAGTTCCAATCCCCTCTCGCTGTTGTGTCCTTCCAGCACAGTGGCGCCTGGCGGCCTCACCTCTATCCGTGTGTCCCAGTTGTAGCTACAATATGTGTGTAGTTTATCAAAGAGTATTTGTATCACATGCTGACATATTTGACATTCAAGCTGTTCTTAGAGCATTTTGGCTCATCTGAAACGAGACATTAGATTGTCAGTCTAGTCAAAACTAAACTCAATTTCTCCAACTTGTGATTGTTAAACAGCTGTTTATTTATTCCAAACCATTTCTATAGAATCTAACTTCTAAAGATATGAACTATTGCTTTAAGTTCAGTCCAGATTGCTGATAAGACAAACTGTCTTCAGATTACAGAGTTTCTGTCTCTGAGCCGGTTGAGTGCAGTTAGTGTGGACATATAAACACTCAGACAATGACGGCATGTGACTTCAGGGTTCAGTTTACACAAAGTACAAAAGAACAAGGTAAAACATTTGGGCCCAAGATTTCAGATAAAATCTAATAATCAATGTGTAGTCAAACACATGAGATATTTGTTCTGTGTATTCTAAAGGCTCTAAAGTGTTTTGGGGTTGTTTTAGTCTTTTTTTTTTTCTAGCTTGTCACTCACCAGCCGTCTGTTCAATCAAATCAAATCAAATCAAAAATACTTTATTAATCCCCGAAGGGAAATTAATTGTTGATGTAGCTCAGTTCTTCAGGGAGCCATTGTAGAGGGTTCTGTAGACAGGAAGGGTCTCCTGTAGCGGTCGGTGCTGTTCACCCCACCTGAAGTCCTTTTCTAATCATTTCTGCTCTATCAGTCTGTTGTCAGATACTCTGTTTATCTTGTTGATTAAATTATTTAAGATTAGTTGCTGAAACTTCCTCCAGTATGTTTGCTTTTATGTCCATTCACACAGATCTGCATCACCTTCTGCCTCCATACTGTGATGAATAAGAGAACAATGTGAATATAAGCCACACCCACTAACTTTAAGCTGAAGGTTGTATGTATATATATATATATGTATTTATGTGTATTTATGTGTATTTTTGTGTAATGCACATATTTTGTGCAAAAGTATCGGATTTTATTGCTACTCAGATTTGACGTTTGTCGTTCAGTGATTTTTCATATGTTGTAGTTTTAAAACCCCTGTCAGGGCTTGATGGACGCTATAGAATCAAATCTGAGTCTGTAACAAACAACACATCATGATGTGGGTCACATGACCTTGCCCTGTAACTGTATTTTCTGTTATTGTGTTGAGAAGCTCAGAAGTTTGCAGCTGGTCGATACTCTGCCTGCCTCTCGTTGGCTGCGAGCTGTGAGGCGTCACCATCAGTTCTCCTGCAGCATCGCTCCATGCAGGACTCTGGTCCGGGCTCTCCTCCCGTGTGGACGGCGAACCGTGAAGGACTTCTCTGCCTGAATTTGCCAGGAATAGAAAAGATCGTGTCTCTGATTCTTTTCTTTTATTAACATCAATAGTTTTTCTTTTGGGATTAAAAAATTTCTGCCATGGCGAGCCGGTTTTTCTTTCATATCCTGAATTTGCTGATGATTCTTGAGACTGGCTGCGCTCAGCACGCGCCTGAAGGTCGCATTCCCGGGGCGGTTGTGCGTCAAGGTGCCGATGTCCCGCAAGCGCATGTGGATCGACGCGTCTTTACGCAGGAGAGCGCCAACCGGGACGCGGTCTCCGTCAGCATGTTCAAAGTGTATGAGAAGTACAGTAAAGAGCCGCAGAGCCAGAAGGAGGGGAACACCGTGAGAAGTGTCAAAGCTGTCCCGAGTGAGTGAAGACAGAGAGGGACACGGGACAGAACAACCCGTCCAAAAATGGGTTTTCATCTGCTGCCAATTTATTCATTTTATTAATCAGTTATAAATAAATGATGAATTCCAAAAAAACAAGATTGAAAAACCAAAATATTGCCTCGATGGAGTTACTTTTAAAAGTATTTTTGGGTAACACATGATCATAATAATTAATGTTAAATTAATGTTAAAAAGTTTATTTCCATCTTTTAAACATTTTATTGTACACTTCAGCAGCTCAAACTCTTAAGAAGCAAAAACCTTAAAAAAAGAGATGTTTTAACTTCCAAGGTGCTAAAAATAAAACCTGATCTGCTGATTTCATCACCTTGAACACTCTTAATGCAGGTGTGTTGTCAGTAGTTCAGCACTTCACAAACATCTTCACCTCAGTCCTCCGTCAGTGTTGTGATTTACTGAGTCAAACACTGTTAGCTCCTCAGTAGCCATAACAGCCTGGGTGTTAGACAAGCGCCTATTATCACAGCCAGACACCAGCTGAACAGCACAAAAAAAACCTCAGTGGAGCCTTTTCTCCAGTAAGCGCTTCCATATGCCTGAGAGAGAGAGAGAGAGAGAGACCTACTGAACCGATCTGATGTTTGTCTTTCAGGCTGTGGTGGAAGTGCAGGAGACGAGGCTGAACTTCAAGAGTATAGCTATCAGGGATGAGGGTTTTTAAGACGGGCATGAGGCAAGCACTTAACCGTGCAGCCTTTAATATTTTCCATGCAGCTCTGCGTGGGATATTTTTGGGATGCAGTTTCTGATTTCACTCAAATCTAAACGGTGACAAAGAAGTGGATAAAAAAAATAGTCTGAAACAGAAATCAGATCATTTTGAATATTGTTTTTTAGTTTAAGTATCTGCTGATATAAATAGTATCAAGTATATCACAATTTTTTTAATTATGAAATATTAGAGATAAAAGTAAGACATATAAATTTTTACATTTGAGCTTTTTCTTTCATGTTTTTTTATTTGTCTTATGATTCCTTTCAGGATCTTCATTTGGAAAAGAGTTTTTCCAGTTCAACCTGTCCTCCATCCAAAACTCTGAGATCGTCTTATCTGCTTCTTTTCACTTTCTACACAAGCGACCACACCATCACCAGAAAACGTGGCGTATGCGAAGGCCTCGAAACCTCCCCAATGGACTCCGGCTTCATCGTCTTCCTTCCTCCAAACTCTTTTTCTACGCATCCTCCACAAAGTCAGCTTTTGCAAGTCCGCTTGGAAATATAACTCTCACACCTTTCAAGAAAGGCTCTTGGCAGACCAGAGACATAACTGCAGTGGTGAAACAGGCCAGGGATAGCAAACAGCATGTGATCACAATGGAGTTTGATTCAGGGTTTGAGGCAACACGGGTGCAGGAAGAGGACGTTCGGAGCCAAGAGCGCCTCTCTGCTGAAAACCTGCCGTTCATCTTGGTATATGCTGATGATCAAGCTATAGATGAGCCCAACAGTGTGGCTGTGTCACTTCAAAGGTACGGGCCTTTCACTATTGGGGAGGATGTTCCCACCTCATCTTCAGCTTCAAGGGTCCGTAGGGAGCTTCATGTCCAGATCCAAACCAACGACATTCCAGAGGTTCATTTCAGCACCTTCAAAAACCATGAACTGTGGCAGAACACATATTTCTCAGCTAAAGCTAAAGCTAACGTCAAAACTGGGAGAAAGCACAGCCAGCAGACCAGCGAGGGAACGAGTAAGCCCCAGGTGTTGAGCTTCGACGAGAGGACGATGAAGAAAGCGAGAAGGAGACAATGGAGTGAGCCCAGGGTTTGCTCCAGACGCTACCTCAGGGTGGACTTTGCTGACATCGGCTGGAGTGAATGGGTGTTGGCGCCAAAATCCTTCGACGCCTATTACTGTGCTGGAACCTGTGGATTCCCCATCCCCAAAGTGAGCCAAACACACTTACTCTTTGAGTCAAAAGTTATGTGTAGAGGTTAAATGCAAAAACATTTCAGTGTTTTAAGTATTAAACACTTTTCTTTTAGTTGAACTAAGCTTTTTCCTGAATGTCTGCAGGCGGCTCAGCCCTCGAACCACGCCACCATCCAGAGCATCGTTAGAGCCGTAGGAATCATCCCCGGTGTTCCAGAACCATGCTGCATTCCAGACAAGATGAGCCCCCTGAGCGTGCTCTTTCTGGACCCGGACAGGAACATGGTGCTAAAAGTCTACCCTGGAATGTCTGTGGATTCATGCGCCTGTCGATAGGGCCATCCAAGATGTTAGAAACTGTGCTGATCAAAGATTAGGGACAATAAGGAAAATCATTATGCAGCTGCAGGAAGACACGAGTCAGAGGGAAGGAAATGTTGTGTAACTCATTGAGGACAACTGAGAACATCTGAACAAATTCTTTTTTAATTTGAGCATCATACTTTTCTAACACATTTCAAAACTGTCTTTTATTTTTTAGTATACTTTAATGTATTTTTCCCTTCTTTCAAAGAGAGACTCTTGAAGTTAAAGAAAGCTGTTTGTAAAACCAAGTGTTAGCTAGCTGGACGTTAAGAGGATCAATACAGCACTCCTGGGAAATCCCACATCTGTTGACTGTTTAATATGTTCAGTTTTTTGTTTGTTTGTTTGTTTGTTTTAAACAACACATTGGACTCAACAGGAAATGCTTCATAATCGGCTTTATCTTCACAGATGAACTGCATTTGATCTAATCTTCAGATCTGAAATTGAATGATGAGAGGAGTTCACCTCTTTACTTCCTGCCAAATTAACCACCTTGTTGTGATGCGAACCGAGTGGTACTTAAAGACGTGTCGCACTCAGTGACATGGTTTATCCTTCCTGGGCAGCCATAGTCTCCTTGAATTAAAAACTAACAGTGACTTGTTTAAATATTGTATCGATAGACTCTACTTTGTTGTCTATTGAGTGTTCAGGTATGTCAAGCATTGTGTGTAAGTTATAGGGTGAAAAACAAAGTGCTGCTGCCACCTGCTGTGCATTTTGTGAAAGCTGAAGGAAATTCAGAACGTTGAATGAAAGACTCGTTGCTGCCGGGATTTTTAAATATGTCTCTTTACATATAATACATAAACATTGCTTGTCAAATTGTCTTGTAGAATTAATTATATGTACAGTAATAACAGCATATTTGAACAGTAAGTAAAAAGGTACATGTATGAATCCACTAATAAGTTTGTGAATATAAATTGTAATTATACAGGAATGTTTGATATGGAAGAAAAATGGTGAATTGTACATATGAAGATAGTTGATGACAGGTTTTACTGAATAAAAATGTAAAGGTAAAGCTGATAATCATGATATTTTTTCAAATAAATGACAAATTTTGTAGTCGTGTCATGATAAATGTGTCATTTGAGATGGGTAACTCTCTCTGCTGTTTGGACAACAACTCTATCTAGCAGAGGTTCTTCTCTGCTGCTGCCCATAGATAAAAAATGCTCACAGCTGTAATTCTTCTTCCCCTCCTTCGTTCTCTGTTACAGCCAGATTACCTTAATCCAACTTTATAGTTATTTTTTTGTGTAGAAATTACTGTGAAAATACTCTTTATCCTGGTCTACTTTTCTGACTTAACCTTGAATCAGCTTTAACTGCCTGTAAAGATAGACACTAATTTTTCAAGACAACTTTAAGACAAGGTTGTCACTTTATTTAAAGAGGCCATTTATGCACAAATTTCATGACTTTGTGGTTATTTCTTAAGTATTAAAGGTGGTATATGGAATATTTTTATAAAAAGCTATATTTTTAACAAAATAGGGTTAGGGGTGTTTAGAGGGTTGTAGAATGAAAATACATTATTTCCTTTAAAAATTATATTTGAAGTAAAATATTATAAAATATTAATTTTGATGGGCATGACGTTGGCATTTTGTTTACATCTACCAGCCAATAGTTGGCAGAGCAGCGGGCACCATTTTGGGTTGCCTAATACTGTAAATAATCCAGCACAGTGAGACTGGTACTGTGGAGTCTGCAGGTCAAGCAGCTGGAAGCACTGGGGACATGCAGTGATTATATATCTTATTTACTTGCCATATGGGATTTCCCCTGTAACAAGCAAGTTCTGTGTTGAAACATTTTTCATTAGCAGCTAGCACTTTTTGGACTGGAAGACACACCACGGAGGTTTTTATTGCTTTTTTTGATTTAATTGGATAAGTGGGGCGTGCAGGATGGTGTGTGAGGAGGACAGAGGATCTTAGGAGGAACTGCAGGACGTTTTGGAGCCGCGGGACAATTATGAACTCTTTGCCACGGACTGAATCAATGACTGAGCTACAAACAGGTAGGAGCTGCTTTAATCAGAGTCAGTGTGTGATCAGCGGGGCTGGAGAGCATGATTAGTGAGCTGAACTCATGATATGTTATTGTCCTGCTCGGATCGGGGATCAGAGTGTGTTTGGTGAGGAATATTGGTCGACCTCAGCATCGCCTGGCACCCAGATGGCTGAAGGCTTTGTGCTGTTATTCTGTTCCAAGTTCCATATCCCACCTTTAACTTTAACTTTAACTTTAAAACTTTAGGAAACACTGATTAACAGACCTTTCAATCTGTCTACGTGAAGATTCAGCTGGTTTCGTCAGGCTTCGGGCTGCAACTCATTAATATTCATTATTCAAATTTGCTGGACTCAGATTGGCTAACAAACTAGCCTTTGAGAGCAAGGTATACTGTTTCCTGCCCCGCTGCGCATGGTAACATCAGACGTAGTCTCTTCCAGTTTGTTACGTCTTTATGCTACAGCTTTTAGCCAGCAGCATGCTAGGTGTGGTTTCAACTGCGGGAGCTGATGAGTACTAATGAGAAAAGGAGCTGTGACGAAACAGATACAGGCCGCTCGAACTCGGGTTTTATCACCACCTGCGTAGTTTGAGAGATAAAAACTTTTTTCACACCCACTATGAAGGTAAGAACACCTGTGGAGCTAAAATATTAAACAGAAAACTCAGAAAAAACGTTTTTTATGGAATAGCCTCTTTAAAGAATATCTAGTGAACTACGTCCTGTCATTAGTATTTTTATAAACACATAAACATGGATTTGGAAAAGAGAAAAAACAGCAGGATTAAAACAAACCTGGATGGGCCTTCCCTTGGTAAGAGAGTGTAGTGATAATGGCTGATACACCCAAAGATGTTCTTAAATG
This sequence comes from Pachypanchax playfairii, assembly GCA_006937955.1. NCBI lineage: Eukaryota > Metazoa > Chordata > Actinopteri > Cyprinodontiformes > Aplocheilidae > Pachypanchax > Pachypanchax playfairii. The sequence continues at coordinate 1,260,272 of SSNP01000145.1, read as the reverse complement.
TATAACTAACAACAACATAATTAGTTATATGTAACAGTAATACCTAACAGTAGTTAGTGATAGTCTAAGTTATTAAATACTCTCCTCACTCATCGGTTCCACCTGCAACTCCCTCTTTATAAACAGAATAAGATTATTGCCAGTTAGTTGTATGCACTGGATCCTAACCTGTGTGTTCTCTGTCAATCTGTATCCTGGTCCAAGTACTAACAAACGTTACAAGACTAAAACTTTCCTAGTCTAATCCCCGTTAGCACCAAACTATCAATTAATCAATTCATTGATAAATAAACTATTTAAAAACATTTTTCACCGTGATATTTAATGAAACCCTTTGATACCAGATAGCAACATCTAACTGAATCACCATTTGACCAAGACAATGAAAATTTGGATTTTTTTCTATTATTCTGTTTATCTTATAGACCCAGATTATCATTATTATTGATCTGATATAGATTTTTCAGCTTAAATCAGAAAAAAACTACATGTTTTGCCAAAAACTCAGTATTGAATGAGCACATTTTGTTAAGACTAAGGGTGGACGGAGTTGGAAGATAAATCTTAAAGTGATTTATTAAATTTTTACTATTTGTTTCTCGGGTCAGTAAAAAGACTCACTAGATTCAGCGTCTCTCCAGTTTTTCCTTGTTTGAGTTCCCGTGTGCCTTTGATGTTTTTTGTATTCGTACCAGGACATTTTGTTGTCTTCTTTCATCTCTGAATAACCCCATAGAGAGGAACTCTTTAAAACCCTAAAAGAGACTCACTGAAAGTATTTTATGAACCCAAACAAGAACCAAATACTGCGAAACAGCATAAGTAAAAAACAGACTGACTATAGCATCCTGAGATCTACAGGCTAGTGATTATTGGTGTGAAACCCCTCACAGCAGAACAGAATCCAGCAACCATCATCAGGACCATCACACCTCTGTTGAAACTCCTAATGGTTAGAAATGATCACTGCTCTCAGATTGTAAAGATTCCTGCTGTAACAGATTATTCTACATAATCTGTCTGATTCTTTGGAACATCCCATCATGTGGTTGCTCTTTGCTGGTAGGAGCTTCTGTGTTCTTATTGATGTGGATTTTCTTACAAGTTATATCAGTTATATCCAATCATACGAGGCAGAAAACAGCATATTACTATACACAAGGTAGATGGAGGTTACTGTTTCATCCAGGGATTACAGGGATTAGCTACCACAGACCTCTCGTGTTTTAACTGCAACACAAGTACAGAAGCTGTAAGGATCCACATTCCATGTCTTCACCTCTATCTTAGTGCTTAATGTTCCTGGCCACCAGATTTCATACATTATAAATTATTAATTAGTTGCATCTGCATCTTGATCGATCTTCAGGTTAGTATCTTATCTTCATGTTCATATGAGGCTTCATTTCACACCCTCAAGCTGGGAAAATACATTCTGTGGAATATCTTGTTTGTCAGAAACTCACATTTTCCAGTTCCTTCCTCATTATCGCCATTGAGTGTTTACAGTGTCTTCATTAGCAGCTGGTCTTGTAATGATAACAAAGCTTTAAAAAAAGACATAAACGACAGTGATAAGCTTGGCTAAGCTACTATTTCGGTTGACATGAGTCCCCTTGTTTATTCTTGGAGTATGGGAGCGGACATCAGAACTGTGATTCTTGCACTCGGGATCGCTATTATTAAACCGTACCACCAAAAAGTCTGTTTTCAGAAGGTAAAGTTTGCATCTGCTCAGTGGTTCACAACATTTTCTCAAAATGAAGACTTCCAGGACCTCCCTGTTCCAGCTGTATTTGACTCTGGTGGTTTGTACTGACTCCTCCACCTGTATGCCTCTCAGTAACGACATCCAAAACGAGGATCCGGAGAAACTCTTCCATCAGTTATCAGCAGGTCTTCTGGAAGAAGAAGATGCTGAATGGAGAGTGGAAAAGTTCTTGGGTACGATGAAGGAAGGTTTTCTGAGACAGCTCAACCTGTCTGATGTTCCACAGGAGCACAGCAAGATCTCACCCCCTCAGTTCATGGTGGAGTTGTACAACAAGTACGCCACGGATAATTCAGTGACTCCTCAGTTTGACGTCTTACGAAGCTTCATGGTTCAAGGTACTGAAAGATGTAACGACTGTGGATAGCAATGTGGGCTAAAGATGAAGGATTATCATTGGATTAGCCTGATGCTCCTCTCTGTAAATCTAAATTCTACAATATTAAAATTACATTAATAAAAAGTTTTGCATCTTTCTTACAGCATAACGTTTTTACTTTGTCCACTAAAGTGCATTAAAATCAAAAAGAAAGTAAAGATTAAACGAATGTTTCAGACTGTTAATCTCATTTTATTTTCATTTTGTCTGCAGATATGTTTCCGTCCACGTTTAACGGCACAAAGTCCAAACACAGGCTGCGGTTTAACGTCAGCATCCCCAGCCATGAGAAGATTACCACCGCTGAACTCCAGCTTTTCCTCATCCCTGACGCAAGGTCAAAGGTCACCTCTCAAACTTTTAAAGCCACCCTCAAAGTCTATGAAGCTGATGGCAAGAATTTCACATCTTCAACCCAACTGTTGGATGGCAGAGAGGTGGTGGTCTCCCAGAGCACGTGGGTGACGTTTGATGTGACCACGGCAGTTCAAAGCTGGATTAAATCAGGTCAGGGAATCAGTTTTATAGACGTAGAGGTGGATAGGAAGGACTGTGGAGGAGAAGAGGATGCCAGATGTTTAAACATGAGCATGTCTGTTGGAGATAATTCTTCAGCTGCTTTAATAGTCTTCTCAGATGACTTTGGTAACAGAAGGAGGGAGACAAGGAAAGAACTAAAGGAGATGATCCTGCATGAAGAAGAAACCCTCCTTCACATGGGGGCTGACGTTAGCAGAGGAAATCAACTTCTCAGAGAGAGTCCTGATAGTCGGCACTTACGAAGAATGAAAAGGAAGGCAGACATGGAATACTGCCGTCGAACCTCTCTTAAAGTCAACTTTAAGGACATTGGCTGGGACAAGTGGATTGTGGCACCTTCAGAATATGATGCCTACGAATGTCGAGGACTGTGTTCCTTCCCGCTGACGAATGAATCAACCCCATCAAAGCACGCACTCATCCAGACACTGATGAACCTTAGAGACTCCGAGAAGGTCAACATGGCATGCTGTGTCCCGATAAAACTGGACCCCATAACGGTCATGTATCAGGAGAATGGACGCCTCATTATAAGATACCTTTATGAAGACATGAAGGTAGCAGCATGTGGCTGCAGATAGTCCAACTGTGGGGATGAAAGAGTAAATATTCAGTCCCATTTAACACCCGAATACAATTTAAATTGTGTAAAGATTTATAAAATACATTTTGCATGAGATGCTTAGCAAAGGGCCTGTTAAGCTGTAGTTTGGAGTCTAGTTCTCATTTTTAAGTCATAATGTACATTTTAAACATAAATGATTCATTTTGTGGCCTTGACTTTGCAGGACTGTGTGATTTTTGAGTAATTGTCCTTTTTTAAATCTATTAAACTACGTTTTAAAGTTATTAGTTTTGCAGCATTAACACTTTAAAACGTTGAAAGCAGCAATAGAACAAATAATACATGATTTTAAATAATACTCTTGTCACGTGTACATAAAAATATTTCCTTATCCATTGCCTTGGTTTATTACTATAATGTTGTAAAACTTATGAAATCTGTAAAAATATGTATTAACTTCACAATGTAGAACAAATCAAGAGGCATGGAAAAGATTTTACTGGCCAGTTTCATTGGAATCAAAAGCATTTTAGTTGTTTTTTAAATATTCCTGCTAAACTTTGTGAATGGTGTTTGAGATGTTATCAACATGTTGGCAACGTGCAGTGGAACCTGAATATGTGGAGGAACATTATGTTCAGCATTGAGTCCAGATTCTGCCTACTGCAGTAGGATCGTAACGTTGAATGTAGAGAAGAAGGTGAAAATATTATGCTGATAGCTGCAACAAAAGTCTTTTGGTGGAGGAAGTGTGATAGTGTGGAACAAAATGACTCGCTGGCATTCTTAATGCAGAGATATATCGATGAGGTTCTGCAACCAGTAACAATCTAATTTTTCTACAGTTTGAGACTGAACTTTGAACCCCACAGAGCAAAATGTGTTAGAGACAAACCTCCAAATTTGGGAGTAGAAAGAATAGAAAGACCTGCAAAATAGTCCCAAAATAACCGAGAATAGATAAGAAAAAAACTGTTTATGAGTCCTGATCTAAGGCTCAAGTATACAGCTTCATAATTGTTGAAAGACCCACTCCAATGAAAATCGTGTTTTTCATGTTGTTAACATGTTCTTGTGGCATTTTTCTGATAATCGAGGACGTATCTTGAGAAAATGAAGCCTAAAAATTGCATTTTTAAGTATTTCCGCCTTTAAGTTGCTGTGACTCTTGTGCAGACTTATAGCACTAGCATAAACAGAGATCTCTTAGCAATGGGGGAAGGGGCGGGGTTACCCTCTGCACCAACGGTTCCGCCCACACAGAGGCTAATTGCTAATTAGCTACTGCCGATATGGAGAAACTATTTCCTAGAAAACGGCACAGGTTCTTTGATTTTTTTTTTCTTTACAAAACTGCAAAAATTATTATTTTATAAACCCTTAATAATAATAAAACAGGGATCCATATGTATTGTTACTGAATTACTTATATTCATATAACTGTATTTTTTTGAAATTGTACAATATTTTCAGACAAATTTCATTCTTTATATTACAGATATACATACAGTATATAAAAGATGACATGCAAAAGGGAAATCGAAGCATTTTTTTTCTGTTGTAAAGCTTTATTGACATTCCAAAAACCTGTTTGAGTCATTTTTTTTAAGAATGAGTAAAAAGTTCCGACATCAGAAAACTGGACCAGCTCAGTAAATCCTAAAAAAGAAAAACTCTTTTATAGGTACAATATACTTTTACATTAATTAAGATAAACCTTTTCACACACAGTACTTTCAGTTTTTACTGCACTGTTACTTACTGTCAACTCTGTAAATATTTGAGGTCAGTGACACGGACTTATCAGAGCAGAACCCTTTCAGACCCATGAGGGAACACACACTTCTGTATACTTCACTGTAAAACCCTAAAATGTCGGGGCAGTAGTCTCGTTCTGTTTTCAGCAGGGCAAAAAGTGACGGCTTCTTTTTGCAGAGCTGCACATGAAGTGGGAAAGAAGATCTCCAATTTTAAATATTTTTCCTCAGAAAAAACCGGAAACCCTCGTTCTAAAGATACTTTAACGTTAGTCCTTTTTGATTCCACACAAAAACAAAAAAGATGCATCTATAAAAAGTTTCAATTTTTTTCTGTTTGTTCAGTTTTTTATTAAATTCAGACCCATTTTTTATATAAACTGGACTTGTTGCTTCGTGCTTTGAGATTATATTTATTCTAAATTGGCACAGTGAAAATAAACTAAACTGAAATGCCATAAATGTATTCAAAAAGAATCTCAGAGTGACTCAATGCAGCTATAAAGCTGTTAAAACAGAAAGACCCAGAAACAAGCTCCCAAAAACAGACAAAAAATGAAAATAATCTGTAATATTATAGCAGTTGAGTGAATGAAACTCCAGAGTACCGCTAATCCTCTCATGGATTAAAACGGATTTGAAAAGCAAAATTAGACTTTAAATTGAGGTTGCACAGTGGTGCAGTGGGTTTGCGGTGTTGCTTTGCAGATAGAAGATCCAGGGTTTGTCTGTATTGGTCTGAGGTCTTTCTGTGTGGAGTTTGCATGTTCTCCACGTGTGGGTTTACTCTAAACTGGAAATCATGGTTTCAAAAGTCATATAAAGTTAAAGTCATGTACAGTATGATTCTGTATTAAAGTTTAAAGCACTAAAAGAGGCTAAGCCCCATGTAGGATTTGGGGAAAGGTGATGGCTCGGCGTGTTTGAAATGCAAAGTTTGATGAATCAGAGTCAAACAGGGATCTGTGCTACTGTTAGCAATGCTGTCAAGTCTCCTGCTTGGCTGGGAAACTATTATATCTCTATTATATTTCCGCTGACCTCCTGTATGAATATTTTTCAATAAATCTCCCATATGATTTTAAAATTCTTGCTGCCCCAAAAAAAGTTCTTTGCTCTGAGAAGCAGAGAGCTGCCATTTGTATACGGCACCCAGGAGGCAAGTTTGGGGTTCAACATCTTGCCCACGGACACTTGTATCAACCGCTCACCTTCCGATCAGAGGACGACCTCCTTCCCCATTGGGCTCTAGCTGCTCCGATGTATAGATGTGACGAAGGAGAAGGGATTTATTTAAAAAAACAAAGAAGTCATGGAAATACCTTTAAAAAATTGGACCTCAAATGTACTCTTCCAAAAGAGGAGCAGGATGGGACTCAGTCACGTGTTCTGTAAGATTTGTAACTATGATTTTAGCATCTCCCACAAGGGAAGGAACAATGTGAGACCAGTCTGGTCCCGCCCACAAATACACTCCTTCCAAAAAGTGTTAAAGGATACACAAAGTCTGCAACAAATCTGTATAATAAGTCATTAGTGAAGCCAGAGAGCTGCATGAAGAACATGAGAAAATTAAATAAAATGTTTAACCTAAAAACAAACAATGTGAAATAAACAGTAAATATATAATGCAGTGACGTGTACACATTAAAAAATGTGCTGAACAATTGGCCTTATTTCCAAACTTCCAAAACTTGACCAGTCCTGATGTTAGCATCCATGTCAAGTTCTCTGTAAATAAGTAAAAACAAAAGCCAAGTCTGTCTAAATCAAGAAGGTCACCAGATGATAGAAAAATCACCAACCCAGATTTTTTAAAGCATTCATGTAACCTTCCTTTAGAAATTACTAAATCTGATCCTGAATGTGTTTTAAAAGGGCTTTGCTGCATTTCCACAAACTGTGATTATATCACACATGGAGCGACCCAGACATGACCTTTAAAGCTATCAGCAGCACCAAAGTACACCTGCATAGGCTTTCATTCTGTAACAGGCAACACAGGAGAAGTGGAAAAAACACGAGAGAGAAAGACGGAGAGTTTCTCATTCTTCTACCATGTCTGTCTGTCACCAAGCTTTGTATACCTGAGATAACACTATAGACATGACCCAAACCTAAATGTCAAAAACTCTGTTTTAAAATGTGATTTTTGCTGCTTTTGTCTGTTGACTGAATCGCATAATGCGATTAAAGGTTTATTGGAAACAAAAGCCTCTTATGCGGATGTTGCAGTTCCAAAAAAACTATGACAGTGGCATTTTCTCTATCCATCTCTCAACACAGACAAATGAAATGGCACGGCACATTAAAAAGGAGTCAGAGTGTCTCTCTTTGCATGAGCGTAGATGAAGGTTTTCACAATGGAGAAGCACAACTCAGTGCTGCTGTTGGTTCTTCTCCTACACACTCTGTCTGTCAACTCATCGTTCCAACCAGCTCTGGTGTTAGAAATGGCTAAAATTCTTCTGGAAAACTACTGTTTCCCTGAAAAACTGGTTGGAATGCAGGAGGCCATCAAACAAGCCATCAACAGTGGAGAAATTCTGCAGGTTTCAGACAAGAAGACCCTGGCAACTGTACTCACAGTCGGAGTACAAGGAGCGCTGAATGATCCTCGACTGACAGTATCGTATGAGCCAAATTTCATCCCAGTCATGCCGGCGATACTGTCATCACTCCCAAAAGAGCAACTGATCCGGCTGGTGAGAAACTCATTTAAGGTGGACATCTTGGAAAAGAACATTGGTTATTTACGGATAGACCGGATCATTGGGAAAGAGACAGCAGCTAAGGTTGGCTCTCTGCTGCAGGACAACATCTGGAATAAAATAACTGAGACATCCTCACTAATTTTAGACTTGAGGTACAGTACAGCTGGAGAACTTTCTGGAGTTCCTTTCATCATTTCTTATTTCTCAGATCCTGATCCTCTCATCCATATTGATACCATATATGACAGGCCATCAAATACAACCAGGGAGCTTTGGACCACGTCTACAATAATGGGGAAGCGATATGGAAAAAAGAAGGATGTTATCATTTTGACCAGTAGACGCACCATGGGAGCTGCTGAGGCTGTGGCACATGTACTGAAAAACCTTAAGAGAGCCATTATAGTTGGAGAAAGGTCTGCTGGAGGGTCAGTAAAAGTACAACGGATTCGAATTGCTCAATCCGACTTCTATATAACAGTTCCTGTGGCAAGATCAATCAATCCATTCAAAGGTCAGAGCTGGGAAGTAAGTGGCGTTTCTCCAATCGTCAATGTAATGGCCAAAGAAGCTGTCTCAAAAGCTAAATACCTTCTGGCTGTAAGACATGCCATTCCAAATGTTATTCAAAGTATATCAGACAAAATCAGAAGGTTATATGCTTTCACTGACAGAGTTCCAGCTCTCTTGCAACATTTACAATCAATGGATTTGTTTTCGATCAGGTCTGAGGAGGACCTAGTGGTCAGACTTAACCAAAACCTTCAGAGTGTGTCTGAAGATCCACGACTAATCATCAAACACAGTCAAGAGAATCCTGCCGATGTAGAAGAGGATCCTAAGACCTATGAAATACCAGACAACCTGGAACTATTAAAGGCGTATACTGACACAGCGTTCAAAGTAGAAGTTCTACCAAGTAATATTGGGTATCTGCGCTTTGACAAGTTAGCTGTGACACCTGCAGTGGTTAAACTAGAAGAACTTATGGCTCAGAAGGTATGGGAACCCCTCAAAGATACTGAAAACCTGGTTATTGATCTGCGATATAATACAGGTGGGTCCTCTAATGCTTTGGCATTGATACTATCCTATCTGTATGACTGTCCACAGAAGCATCCCCTTTTCACAATATATGACCGAATTCAGAACACGACAACAGAACACAGATCCCTGCCAGAGATTACAGGCACATCTTACAGCTCCAAACGGGGTGTTTATGTGTTAACCAGCTACTACACCGCGAGTGTTGGTGAAGAGCTCACTTATCTGATACAGTCTTTACACTGTGGCACAGTCGTTGGGGAAATTACATCTGGTAACCTCATGCACTCGAAGACCTTTCAAATAGAAGGGACAGAAATTGCCATAACCATCCCTTTCATTAACTTTATAGACAACAATGGGGAATTCTGGCTGGGGGGTGGTGTGGTACCTGATGCCATTGTGCTAGCAGAGGAATCTGTGGATCATGTCCATGAAATCATAGAGTTCCACAAGGGTCTCAGGTTCCTCATAGAAGGAGTTGGGGAACTGTTAGAAACATACTATGCAATTCATGAACTTGCACTAAATGTTAGTCAGGTGCTGTTAAGTAAATGGTCAGAAGGATTTTATCGATCAGCAGTTGACTTTGAATCACTGGCGTCTCAGATGACGGCAGATATCCATGAGAGTTCAGGTGACCACCGCCTTCACATATTTCATTGTGATGTTGAACCTGAGCCGCCTTATGACGTCCCCAAGATTCCTCCAGCAGAAGAAGTTGGATACATGATCGATGCTTTGTTTAAAACAGAGGTTTTGCCAGGTAACGTTGGCTACCTACGGTTTGACACGATGCCTGATGTAGAAATGGTGAAAGCCATTGGGCCACAACTCATACAGTTAGTGTGGAACAAGATTGTAAACACAGATGTTCTTGTGATTGATATGAGGTACAACACTGGAGGGTATTCAACAGCAATTCCTCTTTTGTGCACCTATTTCTTTGACGTGGAATTTCTTCAACATCTTTACACCATTTTTGACCGCTCAACAAACACTTTGACAGAAGTTTTGACTTTGTCTCACACAAGGGGTCAAAGATACGGAACCTCGAAGGATCTTTACATACTTACAAGTCACATGACTGGGTCGGCAGCCGAAGTGTTTGTTCGTGCCATGAAGGACCTGAAACGAGCCACAATAATTGGGGAGCCAACAGCTGGAGGCTCCTTGTCTAGTGGGATCTATCAGATCCGGGACAGCGTCTTGTATGCTTCTATCCCTAACCAGATGGTTTTAAGTGCCACTACGGGGCAGATGTGGAGTTTTTCTGGGGTTGAGCCTAATGTTGAGGCCCAGGCAAATGCTGCACTTACTGTAGCTCAAAGAATCATTACAACAAAGAATCTGAAAAAAAAGAAGGGGAAATAATACCGTGACTAAACATTGTTTAATAATTTATGTTGTTTTTACCTTTTTTAAGCTACCTGGTTACATTGTTGACAAATATTTTACTGTGTCAGTTCGTGTGTTTGATTTAGAGGTTTTGCAATGTTTGAAATAAAACTTTGCAAGTTTGCATATAATCATTTAAGTTAGCTTGCTGGTTTATGATTCGTTGTGTTTTTGACTGTGGTAAATGTATTCTGTATTTGAATGTACTTTTTGTCCATGTCTGGTGAAATCCCTGGTATTTTGAGTCTTTTTTTTTTCCTTTACATTTCAGTCTGGCTGTTGTCCCAATGGTGGAGCTTTTCTGTTCCTAACAATAAAACTTTACCAGCAGATGGAGCTCTTAGCAAACCAACTGAGTGGGATCCTTCTGTTAAACTCACAATCAAACTGTACTACTGTTACTAAATGTGTACAGTGATTTAAACAATAAAAACTTGTCTTTCCAATGAAATAATAATATTCTTATCTGACCTTGAATAAAATAAAAAGTGAGGGACACAAAGGCTCAGTTTATTACAATAATTATGAAGGTTTATCCTTTTTCATCTATTTATCTAGAAATGCAAAAACATTTTGTCAAATACTGAATGTCTTACCAAAGAACGGGCGTATTTTTAACATATTTAAAACTGTTCTGGATTTTTCTGAGATTCTACCATGTTAATCAGGCTCAGCACAAATCATTTTAAATAGTGGCCCAGACTACTTTGTCTAAAGACCTGAATCTCTTCTTGTTGCTACACAAAGTTGTTACTGTTGTACAGAAACACTTTGGATAATGCGATTAGAAGCTTATTGTGGTAAATCCTCTTGTGAACATGTTATCAAAAACTTGACAGCCAAAACGGTGCCATTTGTCAAAGAACCTCTTTGGAAAAGGAGACCAGGCTCACTAACTTCTACTTAGAGATTTTTTGTTCCGTATAACTGACAAAAATGGCAAAGATTTTATTTTTGGTAGCTTCTCTGGTAGTTGTCGGAAATGTTTCCTTTTTGCAGGCCTCATTTCCACCCAGCCTTATTGTGGATCTGGCAAAAATCGTCATGGACAATTACTGCTCACCAGAGAAACTGGTGGGGATGAAGGAGGATATTGAAGCAGCCACAAGCAACACAGAGGTCCTCAACCTCCCGGATGGTGAATCGTTAGCCAATGTCTTAAGCAGTGGAGTCCAAACCACAGTCAGCGATTCACGACTTAAGGTCACCTATGAGCCAAACTATGTTCCAGTGGTTCTCCCGCAGATACCTCCCCTGCCCCCTGAGCAACTTGTTGCTGTTCTCCAGACATCCATTAAATTAGACCTCCTGGAAGGTGACATTGGCTATCTGAGGATTGACAACATCCTTGGTGAGGAGGCTGCTGAGAAGGTTGGCCCTTTACTTGTAGAACTAATCTGGAATAAAATCTTGCCCACCTCAGCTCTAATCTTTGATCTACGCTACACCAGCAGTGGGGACATCTCAGGTATTCCCTACATTGTGTCTTACTTTACCGAAGCCGAGCCACTGATTCACATAGACTCCATTTATGATCGGCCCACAAACAGCACCACTAAGCTGTTTTCTATGTCAACCCTTCTGGGCCAGAGATACAGCACTGCCAAACCCCTGATTATTCTTACCAGCAAGAACACAAAGGGTATTGCTGAGGATGTTGCCTACTGCCTCCAGAACCTGAAGAGAGCCACCATTGTAGGTGAGAAGACCGCTGGAGGTTCAGTTAAACTTAGTAAAATCAAAGTGGGCGACACTGATTTTTATGTTTCATTGCCAACTGCAAAGTCCATCAACCCCATCACTGGCTCCAGCTGGGAGCTCACAGGGGTGACCCCAAATGTAGAGGTCAATGCAGAAGATGCTCTCGCCACCGCCATCAAGATAATCAACCTCCGTGTGCAGGTTCCGGCCATTATTGAGGAATCAGCCAACCTGATTGCTAACAACTATGCTTTTGAAACCATTGGTGCAGATGTTGCAGACAAGCTCAAACTGCTCCTGGCAAATGGTGAATTCAGCATGGTCGTCTCCAAAGAGGATCTGGAGACAAAGCTGTCTGCTGAACTTCAGACTCTTTCTGGTGATAAGAGCCTGAAGACCTCCAGCAACACACCAGCCCTGCCACCGGTGGTAAGACTCTTGGTGATAAACTAAAATCATTTACTATTAGGTTGCAGAACTGGTTGTTTTTATTGCAGCTTCAAAAATCTAAATGATAGTTTCCATTAGAAAAAGAAAAACAGCAATTTTATAAATTGTTAACATCAAAAGACAAATTAGCAGCATCATTACTTCTTTTTATGCGTGAATTATGAATTTTCTCGTTCAAGATTTGTTTACTGTATGTTTTTATTCACCTTTTGGGATGAAAAATCCATTTTGAACTTTGTTTAAATTTCATTTTAAAAACAATAACTTTTGAAAATGATTTTCAAATGTGTGTTTTGACTTTAAAATTTAAATTTGACAAAAAAATGTAGATTTTTAAAAATATTATGACATTATTCCTGTAATATTATAAAGATACACATACACTGCCATTGAGTGGCAGTCTATAGAGTTCAATATTATGGCTTATGTTCAAATAAACTGTTAACATCATACACATGCAAGAAAGCAGTTGTCCACTGTGTGACCACTATGCATGAAAGGATTAAAAAACAAACTGTTTCTGTTATTTAAAATGTTTGTTTTACAGAATTATACTCCAGAGATGTATATTGAACTGATCAAAGTCTCCTTCCACACCGATGTGTTTGAAAACAACATCGGCTACCTGCGTTTTGACATGTTCGGAGACTTTGAAGAGGTCAAGCCACTCGCCCAGGTCATTGTCGAGCACATCTGGAACAAAGTTCTCAACACAAATGCCATGATCATCGACCTCAGGTGGGTTCCCTTACAGTCCACGTTCCCTTTGGCATAAAAAGCTCTGATTAACTCGTCAGTCTAAATATGGATTTATGCTGATATATTTGTGCATCCACACATTCTAGAGTATTACATCTCAATAAAGAATTTGCATAAAATATCTTATTTTAACGGTCTCCACAGATGAGGGTCAATGAGTCTTATTCAGCCCTGTATAAAGTTCGAGGATGTTTTAATTTGAAAAGCAGTTCAGTGATTGCTTTTTACCTTGGACTTGCAGAAACAACCTCGGAGGACCAACGACAGCCATTGCAGGATTCTGCTCCTACTTTTTTGATGGTGATAAGGAGATTCTGCTTGACAAGCTCTATGACAGACCGTCTGGAGCCACCATAGATCTGCTAACCCTGCCGGAGCTCACTGGTACGCATTCATTAAACATGACTTTCTTTTTGTTAGTCAAAGGTTCTTCACTAGTGGTTACTATTGGATGGTGCTTGACTCTTTATCTCAAACTTTTCTTCAGGTACAAGATATGGTTCTAGAAAAATCCTCATCATCTTGATCAGCAAAGCAACAGCAGGTGCTGCAGAAGAGTTTGTTTACATCATGAAGAGGCTTGGTCGTGCAATGATAATTGGAGAGACCACCGCCGGGTCTTCCCACCCACCGCAGGTCTTCCCTGTTGGTGAGAGCAACATCTTCCTCAGCATTCCCACGGTCCACTCGGACACTGCAACCGGGCCAGGCTGGGAGAAAACTGGCGTCGCACCACACATTCCCACCGCAGCTGATGCTGCTCTCGAGGTCGCCAAGGGCATCCTCAACAAGCACTTCTCAGGCCAGCAGTAAAGTGTCCCCCGCACATCAGCTGTTTGTGAATCTGAGACGTAAATGTCTGTTCAGTACAAAGTGTAATCTGTCATTATTTCTTCCATCACTCAACCCTTATAGCAATTGTTACGTAACACAAAGAAATATACATTTGGAATCGGGATGTTAAACTCCATCACTGTGTTCTTTCCCATTTGAAATGCTGTATGTTCAATGCACAGTAAATTTCATGTGAACTTACTTGAGTTGTATCAATTCCAGGGTTGAGACACAACATAACACAAATTAAAAAAACTATTTGAAATCTGTGTGAATATCGTTTTATAAGTTAAGAACATGTTCCGTTAATTCCTGTGTGTCAAACATTTTCTATTTAGATTTATAAGATATCTAGATAATATAAACTACAATCAGAGGGATCAGTTCAATGGAGAATTAGCTTGTGAGTTAAATGAAAGCAAAACCTAATCAAGCCAAGTGGGAAGTATTAAAGGTGGAATACTGAACATTAACACCACAACAACAGCACAAAGCCTTCAGCCATCTGGGTGCCAGGCTCGTAACCCCCCCGCGCTCGCACTCTCATGCTGAGGTCGACCAATATTCCTCACCAAACCCACTCTGATCCCCGATCAGAGCAGGACAATAAAATATCATGAGTTCAGTTCACTAATCATGCTCTCCAGCCCCGCTGATCACACACTGACTCTGATTAAAGCAGCTCCAACCTGTTTGTAGCTCAGTCATTTATTCAGTCCGTGATTCAGTCTGCTGCTCCGTGTTAGCGTGAGCTGCTAATAAAGACTTTTTCACATGACCTTGCTTGCATGTTGGGGAATCTTCTATGGCAAGCAAATAAGGTATATAATCACCACATATCCCCGGTGCTTCCAGCTGCTCGACCTGCAGACTTTCACAGTACCAGCCTCGCTAGGTATTAGGCAACCCACAATGATCCCCGCTGCTCTGCCAGCTATTGACTGGTAGATGTAAACAAAATACTAACGTTGTGCCAGTCAAAATTAATATTTTATAATATTTTACTTTGAATATAATTTTTAAAGGAAATAATGTATTTTCATTCTCATTCATATTTTAGCTCCACAAGTGTTCTTACTTTCATAGTGGGGGTGAAAACAGGTCAACAACTTCTCTTTCAGTTTTTATCTCTCAAACTACGCAGGTGACGATAAAACCCAAGTTCGAACGACCTGTATCTGTTTCGTCACAACTCAACTTCTCATTAGTATTCATCAGCTCCCGCAGTTGAAACCACACCTAGCATGCTGCTGGTGAAAAGCTGTTAGCATAAGACGTAGCAAACAGGAAGAGAGTCTGTGCGCTGTTGCCATGCACAGCAGAGAAAGAAACAGGAAGCCCTGCTCTCATAGGCTAGTTTGTCAGCCAATCAGAGTCCAGTAAATTTGCATAATGAATATTAATGAGTTGCAGCCTGAAGCCTGACGAATCTTCACGCAGACAGATTGAAAGGTCTGTTAATCAGTGTTTCCTAACATGTTTTAGATATAAAATGTTTCATATTACTGGTTAATACTTAAAAATAACCAGAAAAGTCATAAAAATTGTATGAAATGGCCTCTTTAACATATTTACCACATGTTTGATTCATGAGGCTGTAATAACTGAGAATGTGGCTGCAGCCAGTGATCTGGTACCAACTTCAGGAGATTCAGAAAAGACCTTTAATATTCTCTTATTAGCTCAACACAGGATAATGTTGACGAAAGAGCTGTGGCTGAGATGTTCTATCATCTCTAAAATGATCAACTTCTCCTGTTTAATAAATTCCCATGAAAGATGTCGATATGCCATGAGGGAGGTGCAAAATGGGCTCCTGACATGTTGTTTTTCCCCCTCCTCGTCTGTCTCTCCTCCTCGGGATGAAACATGAAACCCGGTCCGCTTCAGTCAAATCTGTCCTACTGGGCTCCCAATTCTTCCAGTGCCAAACGCCGCTCTACAGATTCTCTAAGCTTTTTATTTATTTTTACAAAACCAAACTAGTTTTAGGCAACTTATTTTTCATGAATCATCGCTCTCTATGTTTTATTAATCTGTAAACTTATTGGATTTGTTTTTTCTTCTCCTGTATGTCGACTGAACTTATTTTGAAATCCTCTCTGAGAAAGAGCAGCTCTCCTGCTGTCACCGGCATGCAGCTGAACTTTAAATGAGAAGCTTTGTTTACCAGATGTAAAATCTGTCCCTGGGATGTAACTGAAGAAGAGAAAAAAGACAAAGTGGGAAAACAAACACTCAAGCAGCCTTGTCATCCACGAAAGGAGTCCCACTGAAGAGAAATCACTGTGAGATTTGTTTTGAACATCATGCGTCTTGTTCTGGTTCTGCTCGGATTATTTTTATTTTCTTCTCCATCTGCTCGAGCGGAGCCAGAGCTGCAGGGGGATGAAGAGGAGGAGGAGGAGAGCTCCTGTCATGGAGCTTTTGACCTGTATTTTGTGCTTGATAAGTAAGTTAAACCAACATTACTGAAAAACATCAGAAAATACTTTCAGATTTGTTCTCTGGTTATTTTTGCTTTTAATGTGTTTGGAACCTGCTTTTATTTATGGGTAGAAAAAGTCACTTTTAAACTATTTGAATGGGAAAATTTAATGTTAATGAAGTTGGTTTGTAAGTAAGACAGAGATTCAGGAGCTAATGTGTTAGCTAATGAGCCTCCACTGCATCTGCGCATGCGTGCGCACATCATGTTACTGACCGACCTGGTTCAGTTTGCTGAATTGGCAAAAAACAGAAATAATTATCTGGAGGCAACAAAAAAGGTCCATTTATGTCCAAGTGTAAATAAATCACCATAATTAACTGTTTGGATGATTGTTTGACAAAGAAAAGGTAAATTCTCAGAATAAGAGGCTGTTTTTTTTTTTTATTTTGACCTTTCTTTGTCCACTCTTTCATTCTCGCTCTCAGTACGCCCACATTGGAAAGAGGTTGTGGTTATGTGACTTAGCACTGGACTTCTATAACTGGAAAAAAATGGCAGAGAAGCTTCTGGACTGCTTGTCATTTTCCATCTCTTTTAAATTCAGTTGAGAAACCAACATGTCTCTCAAATGGCAATGAAATTGTTTAAAGTCTTTAATTTTCCGTTTATGTTACACAAAGACCTGATAAAAAAAAAAAAACATATAAAAAGAGTTTTTTCTAATTTGTTTTTAATGTTTTAAGTTGGAACATTTCCTATTAATTGCAAAGTTAGTGAGAAAACATCATGTAATTCCCATGAGTTTTTTGAAGCACTGGCTCTTCCTGTACCAGCTAGCTGTTTGGAGCAACCCTGATGGTAGCTTATAAGTAAAACAGGAAAAAAAAATGAAAACATGGTTTTCAATGTTTCATTTTAAATTTGCATGTTATTTTATACAGATTCTATATTTTTCCACTTAGTCCACCACCATGAATCCCCCTTCCTTCACTAGTGTTTATCTACATTGACCATTGATATATTCAGTAAATGTCCAGCTGGATCCTGGAAATTAAAACCAAAACAAACGACCAGCATTCCTTAGTGGCTGGTAACAATATAAGTTTCAAGTCAGATAAAATGTTATAACTTAAAAGAAAATAAACAGTCCCAAAAAAAACAAAAAACTCCCACAGACAATTTTTATGCAGTTTTTTATATTATGCAACTTTTACTTCGTTAAAAAACAACATTTTGCTCCCTGTTAGAAATAAATGCATAAACAATCTGGCAAAATCTTTTAATCTATAGGAAGTACAAAATCAATAGTAAATATAAGACACAATAATTCATGTGTTTTTATAGGATCATTTCCAGTATCACAGTTAAATATTTTTTGTTACTTTCAATTTCAGGTTCAACAGTTTTTCATTTTATCAGTTCAGTTTTATTACACACACTCACTACTCCTATTAATACTGAACAAATATGATGGCAGACACAGTTTAACCGGGTCTCAGACCTGTTAGCAAGGAGTCGGTGTCACAGATCAATTCCACATGTTTTATGTCAATAGCTTAAGATGCTATAATTTGCTTCCATCATGTGTAATTGAATTAGGTTTTTGATTTTTAATTAATCGGTTACCAAAGGTACTAGTTTAGTATGAATGAGTGGAATTACTTGATCTTTGTGTGGGTAATTCAAATAAGCAAGAGCATCATCATAAAACTTGTTGCTCGTTTGTGTTGCTTCTTGTTTTTAATTTGAGATGATTTTACCTGGATTTAAAGAGGACTCCTGCATCAGCTCTCCTCCTCCTCCTCCTCCTCCTCCTCCTCACTCTACTGGAGCGCTGCCCGGAATGAGAGCACAGGAAGCAACAATGTTTATGGAAAATGTGGTCGTAATTTGGAGAGGAAAATGTTGCACACAGCACCTTTTAAAGACATGATATTGCATTTCCTCTGTGAGGCAAAAAGACAGAGAGAAAAATGTGTTTCATAAAGCTTAGCATCACCAGGAAACATGTCGCATCTTGTCCCACTCTGGCTCTGTGGATGTTTACGAAGGATTGAATCCATGTCGTCCAACTTGTTGTATTCTATGAACTTTTCTTGGATAACTGCACAGATGTGCAGCATTTGGCATGTGCGCTGAGGTAAACTCTGACACATGGTGCAAATAACGAAACAGCTCTCTTTTTCCACAACATTAGAGGTTATAATTAGAACTCGTGTGTTTTGTTGCTCATTCTCAAAGAGTGACTAACAAGATACAAACATGTTAACTTCAAACAGGAGAAGCCCATTAGAAACATGCCTCGACCTTCCTGGAGCCATAACATGTCACTGTAGCTCAGGTCTGAGCTGGTTTATAGGAAACAGACTGACCTCTGCACCCTGCTGGGTTTTATTATCTACAGGCCCTTTGAAGAAGTATTTCCAAACCCATCATTAAATCGGAGTCAAAAACTGTGTTCAGGATTAGATTGCTAATTCCTGATTGCAGATATTGTCGTTTAAAAGATAATCAACTCTATTAACTTTTTAAATTATTGACTTATCTTTTCTTTAAATACAAATTTCAAAGCCCAAATCCATGCTTGTAGCTTTATGAAGGGCTTAATTTTAGGCAAATGCTCCCACTGACAAAGCAAACATGGTGGTGATTAGCAGACAAGCTCAGAGTGTTAGCATGCTTATTTTCTAATTAGCGCCAAACAAAACACCCAGCTGAGGTTGTGGTTGGTGGTATAGAGATGGCAGACTGAAAATGAGAAATAAGTGTTGTAGGTGGAGAAAAGGATCAGGAATTTGTAATAAGGATATATCCCAATGAGTTTAGCTCATAAAAATACTCAGTGGTGTTTACTACAGACCCGAGAACATGATGTCAAATCATGGCTCAAACTTTCAGGGCTTGTTCTGGATATATGACTGGCTGGCGTGCGAAGGGTAGAGAAGGCTGTTTGTTTTCCAAAGGGAAACAGAGACATCTGGATTTGGAAAAGGGAGTCAATACATAGGAAGACTTTTTGTTTTGTGGAACTGTAAACAGTGTTGTATAAGTGTCCAGTCAAGAGAAAAGCAATGATACATCTAGTCACAGAACTAATCAAATAGATGTAGTGGCAACAACACAGAGTTGAAACTGTCGTTGGAAAGAAGTAACTATTTATTATGTCTGTTCAGTAGAATCTGAGATCTACGGAAGCCCTGAAAGGCAAGTGAGTAAAAATATTTTAAGGATTTCCCATTTTTAAAGTGTAACGGATTTTTTTCCTCGAGTTTTTGCCAATCAAAAACAAAAACAAGAGAGCAGGAAAATCAATCTAAGAAAAAAAGTTATTTTCCATGCAAAACATTGTTGCATAAAACAATAATATATCAGGGAGGGTTAGAGGGACACGCACCCCTTGTGGTTGGAGTAGGTATTACAAAAAACACACTTAAAAAAATGCACGTCTCTAAAAAAATATTTATTTCCTCTTGCCGTTCATGGTTATTTCAGTTAAGAAAAAAATGGAAAAGGGAAATTTTAAATGGAAAGGAACCTTTTCTTTTGAGCTCTAACTTTACGTTGACAAATCACAGCTGTTTTAATCTTGTTTTTCTTTCTTAATTTTGCACTGTGGTGGGATTTTGAGTCCTGCAGCCTGAATCCAGTCAAGTCAGCGGAAAATCCAAAGTGCAGCTGCACCCTGTAAATACTTTCTGAGTAACTTTGGAATGACGCTCCTGCTATTTGTGTTATCAGCATAAAAACATGTCGAGTACAATATTCAGTCTGTTAAAGATGAAAAAAAAAAAAAACTTAAAATAATGTTGCTCAGATGTCTGTTTCACTTCCGAGTGCACAATCAGGTAAAGACTAAAACATGAAGATTCATCTGAAATTTCTCTCTAAGAGCTCTTTTTATTCTTGTGGTTTTGGAATCGCTGCACAGCACTAGCTTTAGTGATCATGCTCTAAAGATTTTGATTTCTGTAATATTTGTAAAAGTAGGTTAGCAGTTTTAAACAAAGCAATCCATGTGCCCACACTGTTAAATCCCAGTGTTGTCATTGGCTGCAGGCTGGGGTGGTGTGAGCAGGCCTGGCTGGAACTGCAGACATCCTGCTCAGTGGAGCTGGAAGGTTGTTTTTTTATTTGAGTTCAGTTTTTGACACTTTTTTCCCTGAGAATGGCACTGAGGGGTTATGATTTTGAGTTTTTTTTTCACAGGGAGGAACTTGTTAAGGAAAGAAACTAAAAATGACACAATTACTTGTTAAGAATTATTTGAAAATGATTGACTGGTTTGAGCTGAAATGGGTTAAAGGAGCTCAGAAAGAGTCGAGGAATTCCATCATCAATAAAACAGGCTATTTTTAAATTATTCTGCCAGTAATTTACCAGCAGTTTCTAATAAGGAGGCACTTAATGCTGTTTCACTCACCTGCCAACTTGAAGGTTGCTCAACAAGCTGTAAACACAACAATGGTGTTATTTTTTCTTTCACTGATGATTAGCTAACACACTAAGCTTTAAAATTACAGACTGTAAACCCAAAAAACAAGAGCAGAAAACAGATTTTTGGTTTCATAACATTTGCTTATCACAGACACCAAGATTTCCTGTCACCAACAAGTTGATGTATTTCTGAAATCAGACAGATACTGATTTCAAAGCTCATCAAAGCTGTTGTCATGAGGTCCTTCAATTACCAGCCTCCTAAAAGCACTTTAAAGAGGTCCTTCCATTAAAAACGGGTATTTCTGTTGAATATTTTAGCTCCACAGGTGTTCTTACCTTCATAGTGGGTGTGAAAACAGGTCAACAACTTCTCTTTCAGTTTTTATCTCTCAAACTACGCAGGTGGTGATAAAACCCGAGTTCAAACGGCCTGTATCTGTTTCATCACAACTCCTTTGTTCGTTAGTATTCATGAGCTCTCACAGTTGAAACCACACCTAGCATGCTGCTGGCTAAAAGCTGTTAGCATAAGACGTAGCAAACAGGAAGAGAGAACGTCTGATGTTGCCATGCACAGCAAGGCAGGAAACAGTATGCCTTGCTCTCATAGGCTAGTTTGTTAGCCAATCAGAGTCCAGCAAATTCAAATAATGAATATGAACGAGCTGCTGACAAAGCAGCCTGACGGATGCAGACAGATTGAAAGGTCTGTTAATCAGTGTTTCCTGACGTTTTCTTACATATAAAATGTTTCATATTACTGGTTAATACTTAAGAAATAACCACAAAGTCATGAAATCTTTGTGAAATTGCCTCTTTAAAACCCTGATGTAAAAAGGATCCAGCAATGTGGAATTGAAGAACTTTTTAACCTTTTTCTTGAAATATTCAGCATAACTTTTGGGAAGAATCTTAAACATGGTCTCATGACACTTACATGGTCCTCAGTTTGTTTCTAGCCTTCATAATTTTGTGTTTGCATTTACTCACTTCCTGTTCTGTCTCTGAGCCTGTTTCTCAGGTCTGTGTTTTCTATAATATTCTCACACTGTCTGACTCTGTTACTGTAAAGGATTTAGAATGATTTTACTCTTGGGATGTTTTCAGACATCTGGCAAATGCCTTACTCTTTCACATGGTTTTATCCTCATAAACGGAATGTATTATTATTATTATTTTGCACAAAAGGATTACAGAACATATAATTTAAGTCATCATGGTTTATTAGGTAACTAGACTAAAGAGTCTTTGGTAAAGAAACTTCCATTTATATAAAATTAGATGGAAACGCGTTATGAGCAGTTTAGATATTTGCTTTAACATAAAGCAATCCACGTGTGTTTTGAGGATGTTTATTATCACTAAGAAGGACAAATAACATTTTTAGGATCCTTCTCTTGTTGCTTGATCCAGTTTGGTCCAAGTTCCAGCTGTTGGAAAGATGTCTCTGTCTGAAGGATGTTGAAGTCACATGGTTCGTTCAGATTCAGCTTTATAAAGTTTAGGACTACCTGTAGTGTTGAAACTTTTTTGAGTCATGGACTTTAAGCTTTACCTTGCAAACTGAAGCCTGAAGATGTTTTTCATAATTGCACAATCTGACTAGAAAGATTTTCCTGGAACATCCACTCCTGGAAATATTAACATCTGTCTTAAATGTTTTCCATTTGTGAATAATATTTTTCACTCATGAAGCTTCAGCAATAACCTTTGACCCTTCCTGGATTTATGGGACGTTGACCTTGTGTTAACACACACCTGGTTGCTCCAGACCAGCAAACTCCTGCTTTACAGAGCTGCTCACAGTGACGATGATCAGTTAAACATGTAACTAGCAGAACCTGGTTGTAACTTCACTCTTGATTCATCTAAAAGTAGGATTAGTAGTTAGATTCTTTATGCTCTGATTCTGTTTTTCAGCACAGATTTTGTTAAATAATCTGACATTGTGTAACACTGTGTGTTGTGTAAGACCTTGTAGAGTTTTTACCATGTGCTGATTTGTAAAACCCCAGATGTTCTAACATTTACAGTAACTATATTGTTTTATGCTCATTAATCACTCCCGTCACTATATCAGATGCTTTATCTCATCCTTTCTCTGTCATCTAGCTTTAGTTTTCATTTGTCAGGTCTCACTTGAGCTGACATGTGTTTTCAATTCTGCTCCAGTCCAAAAACACATTGTCACTCGTCTTTAAGGATTTGCTGTTACATAACCTCATGCTGCTGTTTGCCTCCATTTCCTTGTCAGCAAGTTGTGACACCCCTCATATCTTCCAACCTTTTACTTTTTGCATTTGAACCTCAAACCACCAACTTTAGGACTCAACTCAAATTATTAAAATTAGATTGAGGGTTTTTTTGTTGTTGTTGTTGTTGTTTTTTTTTATCTGAATTACAGGATAAAACGAGCCACTTCCTTTCCCAACATTGTTTGGACAGGTGATTGAAACTGCAAGCTAGGCTTCAGTCCCACGACTGCAAAGCAACCTCAAACAATCGAATAGTTCCAACGCAAACATGAGCCACTGTGGTTCAAGAATCAAGATAAAGTAACTGAGAACCAAAGACAGCAGACCTCAGGTTCACCTCATGTTAAATAAATACTTTAAAAAGATCACGAAATGTCGACAGAGCTGTAAAGTGTTGATTCCTGCTTCTCTGTTCTGTTGCTGTAATGGAACAAACTGCTCAAAAATGAGGCTCCTGCTCCAACCAGAGGACATTTTTCTGTACGTATGTGTCTGTAGTCCCGTTTTGAATCTTTCTGATTGCGCTGCACATTTTGCCAAACCTTTTAACATCATTTTGTGTGTGTGTGTGTGTTTTGGGAGGATTTTGCTAAGCTTGGAAGATCTTGTCCCACTTTTTGCCCAGTCAGCATCACTGGAATTTTAGCCTTGATGTAAGAAACAGCTCATGTTGTCAAGAAAGCAACAACGATGTGAAACCCAGTTTAACCTGACCAGCGTTTCTAAACGCTGAAACTAGCATAAAAATACAAGAAAAAACAAGAAAATCACTTGGCGAGTTCAGACCTCCATAACATTATAGACATTATCAGATTCATTGACCATGAAAACACCTTTAACGACTGGATTGATATTGATCTCATCATTAGTTCAATAATTATTGGTGGTTTTCTTCTGGATGGAGCTCCAGAACTTTTGAAGGAACATCAGATCTGTTGCACACGTCTGATTCCAGAATCTCGACTATCTGTTGGTGTTTGTTGCAGGTTTATATCATCATTTTTTTCTTGCAGTGATAAAAAAAATCTGAGAAATAAACACAAATCAAGAGTTCACTATGTAGAAAGTTATGAGTGATCTCTGCATGATGGGAAACGTATCCATTAAACCTCCAGTTCCAAGTTCTATCAATAGACTTTCTTCCACAAATAAACATCAGAGCGTAACCTCATTTGCAAGTATCCAGTCAGATTATTATGTGCACATCAAAACAAGCAGATATTTTCTTCCCAGTTAAAAGTGTGACAAGCCCAGATTAAAAAAATATTTTATTCTGTTTATTGTGCTGAATCCTGACAGAGTTCAGGGTCTTTAATGAGCTGGAAGCTAACAGTTACAGATCAAAGTTCTATAACAAATCTAATTTAAAACTGATACAAATTACAAAATAAAAAATGCTGTTTTGATTTAAGTGGTATATTATAAATATTAAATGTGTTGTCTTTCATAACGACATAATTCTGCCGAATCCCACTTTATTCAGTGTTGTATATACATGTAAGTCATTGTACACACAAACAACACTCAATTAGCTTAGCAGGCAGTTAGCTTATTTTGGAATTTCAGTCTCTCTGACTTGTTTGGAAAAATCTGTTCTAATCATGGCTGAACCTCCAATGTTTTGAGGTGGGGTCCTGTATGGCTCTCTGAATTAATTCATTTTAGAGATAAAAAGTATTACTCCTGCCTGGATTATTGAGCTACTGTAAACCATCAAGTCAGATGTGGATTGCAGCTTTCTAAATGAGTCGAATCTCAAAGACTTCATGTAAACTCCATTTAATTTAACTTCATATCACTGTCAGATTGGAATTACACACATACAGTGCTTATACAATAAATTAGTAGCTATTTGGAGGTAGAGAAGAGCTAGCGCTAAATAGTTGTAGTACTTCCTGTTCAGATTGAGGCACTTACTGTGAGAATATTATAATATTTCTGCTGGAGTCACTATGTAATGCAAAACTGATGGTAACATAAAGGTTTATAATATAAAGTTTACTTGAATCTTTTTAAAATTGTTGAAGAGAAACTGTTTTAAGATGGCAGCAAACTACTTTGGTCTCAGCTCCACTTGGACAAATTAGAATTATTTTTAATTACTGTTCTACAGGACACAACTTCAAAAGGTTTAACTATCCCATTAAGGCTCAAAGTTAAATGCCACAAACACACAGAAGGAGCCAGATTTTACAGAAGTTCCCCTGGTGAGACCAAGACCTGTTGAATCATCCGTTAGAGGCTCATTCGTGCTAAATTATACCGCATACACCAAACTCTTATTTTTATTAGTTTACAGGCACCTACTGTATGTTACTCAACATGGACTAAAATCTAAGTTCTAATTAAGACCCAAGCTAAATATTCTTCCCTTGATGTTTTAGTTACCGGACTAACTTTTTCCCGCCATAGCTGTTGCAAAATATCACGTTTAGCAATAGAGAAAAAGTCATTTATATACTAGCACTACTGTGATTTTTGTGTTTGAATACTTTACCATACAGAGTTTAGTGTGTCAGTGTCTGTTACAATGATTAAAGTTTGTCATTTTGTGGGTGAATCTTTGCTCAACATCTTAGAAATATGCAGTAATTTATTCTCATCATGCTAACTGTAGCATTCATACATGTTTCTTACACTTCCTAAAACAATACTTGGCAATATAACGTTCTGATGTCTTTGTTTCTGTTTTTTTTCCAGGTCTGGGAGTGTGATAAATCACTGGAATGAAATCTACGAGTTTGTGCAAAATTTAGCTGAGAAATTTAAAAGGTAAGAGATCAGAATTAAACACGTTTTTGTTCCCCAACTTTTGATTTATAAAAAACTTTTACTCACTCCCAGCTTTAAGAGAACGAGGCACTTATTTATTCTTTTTTTTACTCATTTAGTTACAAATGTATTTTATATTAAATAATCACTAAACTCCAACATGCTTTAATGCCATTGCAATATAAGACTGTAAATGACATGTCATCAGCTATTAATCATAAGACGTGTATATTCCCAGTTTTGCTCCCACATATTAGAACATACAGCACTGTGCAAAAGTTTTAAGCAGGTGTGACAAAATGCTGCATAATAAGATGATTTCATCAGTATAAACTGTAATAGTTTATTTTTATCATGTGAATCACATCAATATGGGCTGTGAACATCAGTTTCCTTCTAAATAGTGTATGAAGTCAGAGATGTTCTGTGTTCCAGCTGTTCTGATGAGACAAACATGTAAATACTGCTTTAGCAGGATGTTGTTAGTTAACTGAAAAGCTGTTCAGTGAAACAATCATGGAGATTTATCCTTCATGCAGACCTGAACTCAACATCATGGATTATATTAATATGTAGAGACAAAAGATTTGTAGATATGTCTCCAAATAGTGACTGAGTTCCTTCAGGAACTGGGTGGACGTGAAGAATTAATGCTGTTTTAAAGTTACAGCTGATCACAACAAATATTGATTTCATTTAGATTTTATTTCCACCGCCTTAAACTTTTGCACAGTGCTGTAAATCTGTATAACTTGTGAAATTTTGTAGGTAACAGACTTGGTGCACTGTATCCTAAAGAAGTCCAAAATAATTTTTAAAACTTTAAGCGACTATTATGAATCTTGTCTAAGTGGATACTCAGTGAAAACCATGTTCATCTTCATATTAGACTCTCTGGACATCTCTAGTGCTCCTATGTTACACTTAATAACTTCATTAATTCAGGTCTCAGCAGGAAGTGGTGTTCTGATGATTTATGCTGCCCTGATGAAAAATGCCTCCATAGTACGAATTAACAACTTATTTCATAATGAGAAGTTTATACAGTATTCTTATTTATGGTGAGTGTGTACTGTTAATTATTTAAACATTATTTTTATGATCCTTCTCTGATATTTTCTATATAAAAGCCCTCTGGGTCCTTATCGGCCCTTGTTGGGTCCTTCTTCTCTGGGTGTGTCCAAACATTTGCCTGTTGCTCTGACAATGTAAAGAAAGTAAAAATAACATCATATTTAGTGTTTCTGTCCTGGAGAATTTATTTGATAGGTAAAATGTATTTATGGAAAAATATAGAAACAAAAATAAATGATAAATCTGTTTATTGAAGTCAAGACTGTAGAATGGCACATGTGCAAAAGGAATCGGTAGCACATCTCAACAGGTAGCATATTTCAACAGAACACCAGTTCCAGCAAACTGCTGTCTGAGACACGGTTGTGGAAAAGTTATTACTGCTTTAACCAGGATATGCTGAGTGAAAGACACTAGAGAGACAACGTTGTTTCTTGGTAAATTAGAATAAAATCTGTTTCCCCATTCCACATTTGCTGATAAACAAATACGAAACCTCTCAGTCGCTGAAATAATGACTCACTTAAGTTGAAGGCTGATGTTATTCAGGAGTTTCCCATCAGACGAAACAAGCTGAAGAGTCAACAATTTAATTTATTTAGCGGTTTTACAGAAACTATGAATGAAAAAGCTTTTATGTTCATTCTTAGATAATTGTCCTTAGAGAAAAATAACACACAACTTGAACATACAATCCCATGTGGAAAAACATTGAACCACATAGAATTTCATGAACATATCAAAAATTTTCCTATGCAGTTTGTTTAACACATGCTAAATAAAGGTCTCATGTGTGTTTCATATGTGAATACCAATAAAGTTACATGATCTTTCTTCAAAGATCCATTTTCCCATGTACAAATAATGCTTCACACGTTAAATAAAATGTTTCCACATGTTGAAAATGTGATTTTTTTCATATGTAAAGTCATTTGATCTCAACATTTTTTATGACTTTGCTATCAAGTGGTAGAGCAGCTGTGATATTAATATTGTTTATAAATTCTAAATATTAATTTTGGTGTAAATTGTTTTGGTTTGATCCATGTTGTTGATGTTTTCGTCTTCTGTTCCAGTCCCATGCTGAGGATGTCCTTCATAACCTTCAATGCCAGAGCGTCTACAATCATGAAACTGACCGAAAACAGGTACATTAACATGTTCACTAATAATGACTGTTGTTTTAATAAAACAAAACATCTCTGCAGAGTTGTCATGCACATCTGGATCTGCTTCTTCATTTCTGTGAGTTAGACGTGCGAGAAATCATGAGACAATTTTGGGAAGGGTTGAAGATCAAATTGTAAACAAACTGAGACATAATTACAATAATTTGAGACTAAATTGCAACAAAGAAACAAGTATGACTGTCACACAGCTGCTGTAAGATTATTGGCCATAAACGTGTCGCAAAAGTTTTGTGTCTTCACCAAATCGATGATCGACTCAGTATTTGTGTTCTAATTCCAACTAGTTGCAGCCCAGTGAGATAACAGTTTTAGAATGATGAAAAAAAATGTTTGAACTACACAGCTGACACCAGGTTCTAGCAAGGTTCTGCAATGACTCATCCAAACAATGGAAAAAAATCTAGACATCATCCTGAGACGCAAGACAATCAAAAAGCTTAGAGATATTTTGGAAACTTTCTCGTCGCAGCCCAGTGAGAAACTTGGAGTTAATGAACTC
>SSNP01000145.1:1209428-1231692 GCA_006937955.1 Pachypanchax playfairii | reverse complement strand
TGCTTATACAATAAATTAGTAGCTATTTGGAGGTAGAGAAGAGCTAGCGCTAAATAGTTGTAGTACTTCCTGTTCAGATTGAGGCACTTACTGTGAGAATATTATAATATTTCTGCTGGAGTCACTATGTAATGCAAAACTGATGGTAACATAAAGGTTTATAATATAAAGTTTACTTGAATCTTTTTAAAATTGTTGAAGAGAAACTGTTTTAAGATGGCAGCAAACTACTTTGGTCTCAGCTCCACTTGGACAAATTAGAATTATTTTTAATTACTGTTCTACAGGACACAACTTCAAAAGGTTTAACTATCCCATTAAGGCTCAAAGTTAAATGCCACAAACACACAGAAGGAGCCAGATTTTACAGAAGTTCCCCTGGTGAGACCAAGACCTGTTGAATCATCCGTTAGAGGCTCATTCGTGCTAAATTATACCGCATACACCAAACTCTTATTTTTATTAGTTTACAGGCACCTACTGTATGTTACTCAACATGGACTAAAATCTAAGTTCTAATTAAGACCCAAGCTAAATATTCTTCCCTTGATGTTTTAGTTACCGGACTAACTTTTTCCCGCCATAGCTGTTGCAAAATATCACGTTTAGCAATAGAGAAAAAGTCATTTATATACTAGCACTACTGTGATTTTTGTGTTTGAATACTTTACCATACAGAGTTTAGTGTGTCAGTGTCTGTTACAATGATTAAAGTTTGTCATTTTGTGGGTGAATCTTTGCTCAACATCTTAGAAATATGCAGTAATTTATTCTCATCATGCTAACTGTAGCATTCATACATGTTTCTTACACTTCCTAAAACAATACTTGGCAATATAACGTTCTGATGTCTTTGTTTCTGTTTTTTTTCCAGGTCTGGGAGTGTGATAAATCACTGGAATGAAATCTACGAGTTTGTGCAAAATTTAGCTGAGAAATTTAAAAGGTAAGAGATCAGAATTAAACACGTTTTTGTTCCCCAACTTTTGATTTATAAAAAACTTTTACTCACTCCCAGCTTTAAGAGAACGAGGCACTTATTTATTCTTTTTTTTACTCATTTAGTTACAAATGTATTTTATATTAAATAATCACTAAACTCCAACATGCTTTAATGCCATTGCAATATAAGACTGTAAATGACATGTCATCAGCTATTAATCATAAGACGTGTATATTCCCAGTTTTGCTCCCACATATTAGAACATACAGCACTGTGCAAAAGTTTTAAGCAGGTGTGACAAAATGCTGCATAATAAGATGATTTCATCAGTATAAACTGTAATAGTTTATTTTTATCATGTGAATCACATCAATATGGGCTGTGAACATCAGTTTCCTTCTAAATAGTGTATGAAGTCAGAGATGTTCTGTGTTCCAGCTGTTCTGATGAGACAAACATGTAAATACTGCTTTAGCAGGATGTTGTTAGTTAACTGAAAAGCTGTTCAGTGAAACAATCATGGAGATTTATCCTTCATGCAGACCTGAACTCAACATCATGGATTATATTAATATGTAGAGACAAAAGATTTGTAGATATGTCTCCAAATAGTGACTGAGTTCCTTCAGGAACTGGGTGGACGTGAAGAATTAATGCTGTTTTAAAGTTACAGCTGATCACAACAAATATTGATTTCATTTAGATTTTATTTCCACCGCCTTAAACTTTTGCACAGTGCTGTAAATCTGTATAACTTGTGAAATTTTGTAGGTAACAGACTTGGTGCACTGTATCCTAAAGAAGTCCAAAATAATTTTTAAAACTTTAAGCGACTATTATGAATCTTGTCTAAGTGGATACTCAGTGAAAACCATGTTCATCTTCATATTAGACTCTCTGGACATCTCTAGTGCTCCTATGTTACACTTAATAACTTCATTAATTCAGGTCTCAGCAGGAAGTGGTGTTCTGATGATTTATGCTGCCCTGATGAAAAATGCCTCCATAGTACGAATTAACAACTTATTTCATAATGAGAAGTTTATACAGTATTCTTATTTATGGTGAGTGTGTACTGTTAATTATTTAAACATTATTTTTATGATCCTTCTCTGATATTTTCTATATAAAAGCCCTCTGGGTCCTTATCGGCCCTTGTTGGGTCCTTCTTCTCTGGGTGTGTCCAAACATTTGCCTGTTGCTCTGACAATGTAAAGAAAGTAAAAATAACATCATATTTAGTGTTTCTGTCCTGGAGAATTTATTTGATAGGTAAAATGTATTTATGGAAAAATATAGAAACAAAAATAAATGATAAATCTGTTTATTGAAGTCAAGACTGTAGAATGGCACATGTGCAAAAGGAATCGGTAGCACATCTCAACAGGTAGCATATTTCAACAGAACACCAGTTCCAGCAAACTGCTGTCTGAGACACGGTTGTGGAAAAGTTATTACTGCTTTAACCAGGATATGCTGAGTGAAAGACACTAGAGAGACAACGTTGTTTCTTGGTAAATTAGAATAAAATCTGTTTCCCCATTCCACATTTGCTGATAAACAAATACGAAACCTCTCAGTCGCTGAAATAATGACTCACTTAAGTTGAAGGCTGATGTTATTCAGGAGTTTCCCATCAGACGAAACAAGCTGAAGAGTCAACAATTTAATTTATTTAGCGGTTTTACAGAAACTATGAATGAAAAAGCTTTTATGTTCATTCTTAGATAATTGTCCTTAGAGAAAAATAACACACAACTTGAACATACAATCCCATGTGGAAAAACATTGAACCACATAGAATTTCATGAACATATCAAAAATTTTCCTATGCAGTTTGTTTAACACATGCTAAATAAAGGTCTCATGTGTGTTTCATATGTGAATACCAATAAAGTTACATGATCTTTCTTCAAAGATCCATTTTCCCATGTACAAATAATGCTTCACACGTTAAATAAAATGTTTCCACATGTTGAAAATGTGATTTTTTTCATATGTAAAGTCATTTGATCTCAACATTTTTTATGACTTTGCTATCAAGTGGTAGAGCAGCTGTGATATTAATATTGTTTATAAATTCTAAATATTAATTTTGGTGTAAATTGTTTTGGTTTGATCCATGTTGTTGATGTTTTCGTCTTCTGTTCCAGTCC
The DNA here is from genome assembly GCA_006937955.1 of Pachypanchax playfairii. Taxonomy (NCBI): domain Eukaryota; kingdom Metazoa; phylum Chordata; class Actinopteri; order Cyprinodontiformes; family Aplocheilidae; genus Pachypanchax; species Pachypanchax playfairii. The sequence goes on along the minus strand of SSNP01000145.1, from coordinate 1,228,593 downwards.
CATGCTGAGGATGTCCTTCATAACCTTCAATGCCAGAGCGTCTACAATCATGAAACTGACCGAAAACAGGTACATTAACATGTTCACTAATAATGACTGTTGTTTTAATAAAACAAAACATCTCTGCAGAGTTGTCATGCACATCTGGATCTGCTTCTTCATTTCTGTGAGTTAGACGTGCGAGAAATCATGAGACAATTTTGGGAAGGGTTGAAGATCAAATTGTAAACAAACTGAGACATAATTACAATAATTTGAGACTAAATTGCAACAAAGAAACAAGTATGACTGTCACACAGCTGCTGTAAGATTATTGGCCATAAACGTGTCGCAAAAGTTTTGTGTCTTCACCAAATCGATGATCGACTCAGTATTTGTGTTCTAATTCCAACTAGTTGCAGCCCAGTGAGATAACAGTTTTAGAATGATGAAAAAAAATGTTTGAACTACACAGCTGACACCAGGTTCTAGCAAGGTTCTGCAATGACTCATCCAAACAATGGAAAAAAATCTAGACATCATCCTGAGACGCAAGACAATCAAAAAGCTTAGAGATATTTTGGAAACTTTCTCGTCGCAGCCCAGTGAGAAACTTGGAGTTAATGAACTCATTGGAACTACATTTATGGAACTTTTGACATTCTGTTCTGCAGAATAAACATCAAAAAGGGTCTAAATGCTCTGAGGAAAGAGAAACCTGGTGGAGACACCTTCATGGACCGTGGGCTGGCCAGTGTAAGCACACATTGTTATATGCTATATTATAAACTTTAAGACCAAATATTTCCTCTGAAAATAAACACACCTTTCTATTTAAATGTCTTTTCTCTTTAAAGGCGAATGAGCAGATACAGAGGGAAAACTTTGGTGAGCATCCATCAACTCTCGTCTCTTTAAACCCCGTCTCTCAGATTTCGCAGCATTTTGAAGTTACAGCTTGTTTCTCTGCGTTTTTTTAGGCACAGCCAGCGTGATTATTGCTCTGACAGATGGAGAACTGCTGGAGGAGCAGCTCGTCAAGGCTCAAGAAGAGGTAAGAAATCCAAAAGTTAAACCGATAACCCAGTCAACAGGAGTCAGGCATGATGTTAAATAATATTCTCCTGTTTCTTATCTAATTGTTTTCTGGTGTTTCTGTGACTTTTGTCTTCATACAGGCAGTAAGAGCTCGATCTTTAGGAGCTATTGTTTACTGTGTTGGTGTCAAAGACTTCAACGAGACACAGGTAAAGATTCTAGTTTGAAAAAGAATTTACTGAAATTCAGAATTTCACATAAAACTGAACTACATATAGTCAGAGTTGTTGTCTGCACTGATCATTTAGCAAATTTTAGTCCCCCCCTAATTTTAAATCCCACACACTGATTTTTAACTCAAATATATGTTTAAAAAAAACTATGATTGACCTGAAAGTGATTTGTTATATCTTTGTGGGGTCTGTAGAAAGTTTAGGAACTGTTAAATGCATGTTGCATGATGAGTGACTAATGCATAATACTAATAACCAAAAAGTTTTCAAAAAAAAAAAGGCAACTGGACGTGATCTGAAGGGTGAAAAACGTGGGGAAAACATATAAAAACCAAAAAATCCAGCTGTTATGTTTTGGATGACTGAGAATCTACACATATAATCCTAATATATATAATGTTTGTTTGTTGAACTGAACCCACATGCACAGAGGAGGAGAAATGACAGTAAGAACAACGTTTATTGAAAATGAAAGGGGATGAATCTGCGCTGGTGATGTAACGGGACAGAGCGACTAATCCATAAACAGCGTGATTTAACATCTCATTCAGAGTTTAAAATGTGATGCAGAAAACAGCCAAGAAGATCCGAAAAGCATCAAACCTACAGGCTGATGGGAGTAGCACAGAGTCGGGTGCCAGACCGAAAATCAGACCAACAGGAAACCGAGATGCTGAGAATACAGCTAACTCACAAACAGGTGGTGCAGAGAGTGAGACAAGAGTGAGTGTGAGAGGAAACACAAAACATGATAATCAGACTAAACTCCAAACTATTCAAACAGAGATCAAACCACAGGAACAAAGAAACTGTGAGAAAAAAACCCAACAAAAACAGGAACGATGGCATGAACGGGACGAAACATGACAAATAACAGCTGGTTTTTACTGTTCAGTGTTCTAAAATATGCTTTATCAGAGTTTTGTAGTTCTGTTCATGACACAACACCAGAATGAAAATACTCTTACCAAGCAAAAAAGAAAGTGGGTGGGGCAAGTCAAAAATGTGAAACATGTGAAGCCATTAAATATAAACCAAAAAATCTAAAATGTCCATTTTACATTTAAATCAGTGAGGGAACCAGTTCCTCAGAGTTAGATGTTTGTTTAGGATTACTTCATTAATATATTTTTTCATCTCTTTTCTTTTCCTGTGTGTCTTCATCTGCACTTTTCTCCACCTACAGCTGGCCACCATTGCAGACACCGTAGAACATGTGTTTCCTGTGCTGGGAGGTTTCCACGCCCTCAGAGGCGTCATTGATTCGGTAACTGAAACGTTCAAACAGACTATAAAGACACCTGTATGAACTGATCACCATCAGAACCATGACTTCTGTCATTTTATCTGAACTGCTGTTGGAAAGCCAATAAATTGCTTTCCATTATCTGTAATGCTAATCTACAGCAAAATCACCCAAAATAAAGACAGAATGTTGCGAAAAAGATGATAAAAACCATAAAAATAAAGAAATGTGCATTTTAAGAGTATAATTTTTCTTCTATCAGATCATCAAGAAATCCTGCATTGAAATTTTAGCAGCAGAGCCCTCAAGTGTGTGTGCAGGAGGTGAGTCTCTGCAGACTCTCACAATCACACACACTCTTACACAGATTAAAATGAGTCTTCAATGAGTCACCAACATGAAAGCAACCCTATTTACTCATTCAACTATTCTTTTGTGTTATCGTTATTAATGTATTTTATTTGGTGAAGAACATGATGGAAAACCCTCCTCATCCTTTTCACAACACAGTAACTCAATAACAGAGTGTCGTCAGGAGTTTCTTCACCATTTTATTAATAAAGTATAAATCAGCTGAATTTAATTGAATTTACAGATTCAGCACTGAACAAATTGAACCCTATTGTAAACTTACAGCCTCTCTGCTCTAAACAACATTGTGACTGTTCAAGAGAATGTCTAGCATTTAAAAATGGAAAAGTTGAATGCATCATGGGGTGCCGTTTGTAAAGTTATACAGTCAAATATTAACAGCAACATTCTTGGTTATTTAGCCTGTCATATCAGAAAAAACATTGGGTTCATTTTTCAAATGCATATTTTCACCTTTTTGGTCATTTATTTATAAATATTAAATTTACCAATTAAATATTTGGTTAGCAAGCTAAATATTTAATTTAAAGTAAAATATTTATTTTGCAAACTCAATATTTATTTTCAAAATTAAATATTTAATTTGCGAACTAAATAAATATTTTGTTTGAATGTCCAGACAAAAAATATTTAGTTTGCAAATAAAATATTGAATAAATATTTAGTTTGCAAATAAATATTTAGTTTGTAAAATAAACATTTAACTTCACATTAAATATTTAGCTTGCTAACTAAATATTTAGTTGGTAAAGGCAACATTTATAAATGAATGAATAAAGTGAAAATATGTGTTTAAAAAATGAACCCCATTTTTTTTCTCCTACAACTGTCACGTTCTGTGTTGTAGGTGTGGACCCAAATGCAGGAGACAGGAGCCAGGAGCTAAATTAAACACTTTAATAATAATAATAATAATAATAAAATAAACAGGCTGAACGGGGCAGCAAACAAGGAGAAAATAAACTTACTGTGGGAGATGGGAGCAAAGAGGAGGTAAAATCCAAAGGTGAGACAAACGGGAAGCTTTGACGAGCACCAGACAAGGGAGGAAACTAAAAGTGCAGCCTTTATACAAACTGAACACAAAGGGCTAACGAGACATAACAGGACACAGCTGAGGAGACAGATAGATCAAGCTGGTGAGAGACACAAGGGAAACAGAGAGCAAAAGGATATCAAAATAAAAGCACGACAGGAAGTGGGACGAGACGAAACATAAAAGCCTAACAGGAACACATGAGACATGACTACACAGAACAGAGTTATTAGTGGAAAGGAAAACCAAACACAAAATCACAGATAAACTGGAAAAAACCGCTACAAGAAAACAATACTCCCATAAATCATAATCAACCACCCCAAGACCTAACAACAACAGGTTAAATAACCAAAAATATTGCTGTTAATATTTAACTGTGTAACTTTAGAAATGGAACCCCATACTGTTCTGTGTTAAATAAACTTGTAATATTTACTTGGGAAGTGGGAAAATGTTTATATGTATTTGTGTGTGTTGTACATCCAGAGTCCTTCCAGGTGGTGGTCAAAGGGAACGGATTCTTCCATGCAAGAAACATCAACCAGGTGCTCTGCAGCTTCAAAATCAACGACACCATCACAGTCAGTGAGTAGAACTTCCCCGGGCCCAGATACGAGAAGTTTAACACAACATGTGTTGATATGAACATTTTGACCAAACTTTAGCCTCTCAGAAAACACATTCACGTTGGATGATGACCCACCTGTGACTTTAAAATCAGCCATCGTGCGAAAGATCTTATAAGGTCTACAAAGGCGCCGAGCCTCATGGTGGTAACATATCTGGGTCCTGAGTGAGGGAGCGGCCATGGGATGAGATTAGTATGACCAGGCCTGCCATAACCAGCGTGCACGGGCATGGCTTGGTCACACAGAATATAAAGCAGGTCTGGCCATACTGTTTTCATTCCTACATCGTTCTACAGTGATATCACGGCTGTGCCAGGATGTGATCCTGGGCGTGGCTCTTTAGAACCTTTATAAGAATGTGAAGCTGGAGTAAACATTATGGAGAGTATTTTTTAAATCTAGAAAATACCATAAAACCCTATTAACTGAGCACTCAGAGTAACAATGTTACAGTTATCTTCACATTGCAGGAGGTTTTCACTTCCATCAGTCATATTGACAAATGTGAGATCTCTTGCTAACAAAATGGATGAACTTGAAGCTCTGCTGAAGACCCAGCCAGAGTATCAGGAATGCAGCATCATGTGTTTTACTGAGACATGGCTAAAGGAACATATCCTGGACTCCAGCGTGTCTCTGTCTGGCTTTCAAACAATACGGGCAGACAGAGATTTGAAGAGGAGCGTCAAAAGAAGAGGAGTTTGTCAGCTGATCACACCTGCAGTCAACTGTTGGGGTGAAGCATCAGAGCAAGCGGCATGAAGAGGCTGAACAGATGGATAAGGAGGACTGATTCTGTCCTGGAGACTGAACTGGAGTCTCTTGAGTTGATTGTCCAAAGGAGGATGAAGAACATGATGGAAAACCCTCATCATCCTCTTCAGAACACAGTAACTCAACAACAGAGTGTCTTCAGTCAGAAGATTCTTCATAATCTGCTGCAGCACAGACCGCTACAGGAGATCCTTCCTGTCCACAGCTAGAACCCTCTACAGGAGATCCTTCCTGTCCACACCTAGAACCTTCTATAATGGCTTCCTGAAAAGGAACTGAGCTACAACAACACTTAATTTCCCTTCGGGGATTATTAAAGTATTTTTGATTTGATTTGATTTGTTTTCCAAAACATTCTAATTGGTCATGTAGGTCATGGCGAGCACAATGGGGTCATCATCCAATACAAAGGGTACATAACTAAATCATGCTGCTGACTGTAACTAACAGAAATGTAAATTTGTCTTTTTTCATTCATTCTTTAGATGAAAAACCAGCCAGTGTAGAAAACACATTTCTACTGTGTCCAGCTCCCGTTATTGATGACGTTGGAAAGTAGGTGCTTCTCTTTTCATACCGTATATTCATACGATTTTTTTAATCTTCTTAGAAAACTATTATATTTCCAATGAAAAGTCTTCCGCGTATATCATGTACTGTATCTTTGAGTCAACCCAAAGTAACATATGGATGTGCATATGTTGCACATGCCATAAGGATCCTGCTACACATTAGCTGTTTTTATGATCCCTGTCAGAGGCCACGTTCCTTTTCTCAACATCCAGACATAGCCAAGTAAAACATAAGAGGCTTTATATCTGTGCCAGTTCATGCAGTGGTGAAGTCTTTATGTGTTTGTCCTGAATTAAAGCAGAGCAAGAGCAGACACTTCTTATTCGGCAGGTCCGGACTGGAAAAGTACAACTCGCATGAAACTCAGCCAATGACTCATCAAGTCTAGTATCAGCTGTTTAGAAGAAGTTTTTATTATCTCTGAAAAGATTCTGTAACGCAAAACGCTGTGATTAAAAAATGGAATCAAACAGTTTGCCGGACCTCTGCAGCGTTGAAGTCTCATGATGTTAATATTTCCAGCCGCAGTAAGAAGACGCAGAACAACATGGCTACAGCATTTAACAGCTAAAGTGCAAATGATCTCTTTCAGGAAAAGGCAGCAAACTACGGCAACGAAAAGCAGAAAGGAAAGATAAGACAACATTAAACATTAGCTTAATAATACTAAGTACAAAGGAAATCATTTAAATCATCTTTTTATTTAACATATCTCTTATTTTTGCCTTCTACTGAGATATATGAAAAAAAAAATCAAATGAAAACATGAAAATGATGATTGTTGGTTAAATTGAAAACACCTGAGGTCAGCCAGTTTAGGTTAACCACATACAACAGTGACAAATTTACAGTGTAACCAGATCTGCTCTTGGGTCAGCTGGCAGCGTTTTCCTTTTAAACACAGAGTGTGCTCCAACGTCAATCCATAAACCCATCTGACCTGAGGCCACAAAACACAAAGTAGATGGAGTTAAAGACTTTACACACAAAGAGGAGATGGATGAACTCTCCACAGAGGTCGTTGACCTTCTTCGGTTATTTTAATTCCTCTAATTATGATCAGATTGACTTTATTTGCTTGTTATTAATCCCATTTGCAGCGGGCAGTGGTGTGAAACGAAACGACGTCCTACAGCGATGAAAGAAGTGAACCTGAACTAATAAATATGACCTAATCTATAATTGATACTTTAATGGAAGAATTGTTTAAAAGATTGTTTGTGGTTTATCTTGGTTCTCTTCAGTTGGTCAGACGTTCTCCCCTCCTTTCCCTTCACTTCCTGTTTCTCCTTGTACCAGTTAGCCTCTGCCTGCGTCTGCGTGCCGGTCAGACTGTCTGTCTTTTATTTGTCTGCAGTACACATGAACTCCTTTAAAGCCCCGTCAGTCTTTAATTCTTTTTTTTTTTAGCTGTTTCTTTGTCTGGATTTACCTGATCAAAGCCGTGTAGCAGCAGGCCTGAACTTCCATGTGTGTGACCATGTGTTGTGTTTGTACAGCCAGTTCTTTCAAGTTTAAAAACACCTGAACAGAATCATTTGAATTCTGAAACAAGAAATAAATGAGTATTAAACTTTGTGTCTATGTAACGGATGTTGGTTCGGAACATCATGGGAGTTGCAGCGTATTGGGGTCCTGGGTGAAGCGTGAGGGAGCGTGGTGGTCTCTGCACACCAGCCCATCACGTCAGATAGTGTTTTGCTAGCATGCTATGACTGCATCCTAAAAAGCTGTGATAGAGTGGTGCGATCGAGTCCCCTCGTGTCCTAATTAAGGGTAAATGAGATGTGAATTAAGGTTAGTGTACAAAACAATTAGCGGCAGGAAGTTATTGATGAGAACTGCTGTGATTTACACAGGTCAGTTTCCTCTGGCTGCTTCTTCTACTTTTGGAATATTTTGTGTTTGATTATTAACCTCCAATATTTTCTAAAACTCGATTCTATGGAATCTTTTAACACGTTTTTCCATAAAACGGCTGTTTGGAGAAGTTCTTTCATAACCCAGTTGTGTCGACACCTTAACCAAAATGTAATAATATCCTAATTATGACTAAACACTTCAGTATCTAACTTAGAAACAGGATTAAATGAAGTGAGTTTCTTCATGTGTGAAAGAGAAGAATTCTTAGATCTGCATTTTTTGGTGTTTTTAACCCGTTTGGGTCCAGATACCTGATAACATCCCTCTATTTATGAACTCAGACTTTTTGTGAGACAGATTAAAGACAGGTTTATTGGTCAAATGGGCTCCTCTCCATCACCGCAGCATCCAAGAGTCCCATTTCATTCTTATATTATGGGACTGAACCACAAAAGGGCCCAAAGTGGGGAAATTCTCAGAACTGTTCGCCACTGGGGCAGAACAGAGGCGGAGCCTGCAGCACTGTTGCCTTGCAGAGTCAAAGGGATTCAGATGAGATTAAAGATGAAGCTCAGTAAAACAAGAGGATGAAGCACCATGTTGGCATTTCTAATAGTGGAGATCACATGATTTAATTTCATTTAATTTAACTTCAAAACATTAAGAAAAACAACTCAAATTCTCCATTTTTTCTTTTTTCCTTTGTTTAAATGTATCTGGTTATTGTGTTTGCTGTGATGAATCACGCTGTAAGACCTCTTCATGTATTATTTTGGCTTTTCTAATGTTCAAAATACAAAAAAAAAAGCAGTGGAAACTCTTTTATTTGGTTCATTTGGGTTAAATTTGCTCAACTAGAGGTTAAATGGAGCGCGAGCCTATAAGTAAGTCAGACACTGGACGGCTCTGACAGCATGTCCTCCTCTCCTGGTGGGACATTTCAGCTGCTCAAACCAAAAGAAAATGCTGAATTCCAGATGTGAAAATCTTTCATCTTCAGCTCCTTATTTAATGTGTTTTGATGATTGTAATTAAAATCTCACTTCCTGTAAAAAAAAATGGAAGTTTGAGGACGTTATTTGCTGTGAAATCAAGTTCAAATGACGTCGTTCTTTTTAAACAAACGGAGGTTTAGATTAAATAAACAGATTCTTTGTCTGAACTGTAACATTAGTGTATTTATACTTTGCTGTTTCAGGGTGATTTATCTCCAAGTGAGCATGAATGATGGTCTGTCCTTCATCAGCAGCAACGTCCACATCACCACCACCGAATGTGTGAGTAGAAGTTTGACGAAACACTCTTTTATATTTGAATAAGAATCTTGTATTGTTTGTGTTGATTTCTAAACTGTCTCCTTCTTCCTGGAAATCGGGTGTTTTGTTCTGCTCACTGAGCCTTTACCTCATTCATCCTCCCCGTCTCAAGGTTGTTCAGAGCCGCGAGTCATCCAGAAAAAAAAATCCAGGAATCCCTCTGAGAAAAATGGGGGAGACGAGAGTTCAGAGTTCGTTTCTGTTTAAAGAGAAAAGATCCAGTAAAAACACTTACCTGCATTTTAACGTGTTTATCCCTGCGGTGCAGCTGCTAGTGTTCTACTCTGAGACAGTTTGTTGGAGATTAAAGAAGATTTTAAACTATTTTTGCCAGAATAAATGACATCTGGTGGAACATGTGGAGAGGAGCCCCTGCAGACTCTGACCAACCAACAGCAAATATTCTCTTTGAAGCTGTTTTCGCTCAGTTCATGTGGCATATTCATGAATAACCAGAGGAGTCATACTGCATGATGTATAGTATGTAACTGAACATGTTATTGTCATTAGCTGCGTCTTACTGCTAAACTTAATCATCTGCAGTTGGGAGAAGTCACACGATACTGAAGAGGCTGAAGTTATTGGAATTGGGTGTTTTCAATGCAATAAACAAAAAGTTAGGAGGAAAAGACGGTTTATTCTTGTACGGTTCCAAAGTTTAAAATGATCCGATCTTTCTACAATTAATCAAATCCAACATTACAAATAAAGAGCCCACATTCATCATGTCCTTGTTTATTAAACAAAACTAATCTGGTTGTGAAAAACTGAATCTACATCATAGAACCAACTTTAGCATTAATAACTTAAAGTATTTGTTTTCAATGATTTTATCAGTCTCACATTGTTTTGGGGGAATTTTATCTGACTCTTCTTTATAACGTTGCATCCGTTTATTCCGGTTTTTTGGGGTATTTGTCATCTTCAGGTCTCAGTTTGAGGTCTGGATTTTGGACTATTGCTGCATCTTGATTTCTTTTTCAGTCATTTTGTAGATTTTCAGGATCTTCATCTTGTTTGATGACCCAGTTTGGTCCAAGTTGGACAGCTGGTCTCATGTTTGACTCTTTGGAACACAGAGGAGTTCATGGTCGATCCAGTAACTGTAAAGTGTTCAGGGCCCAAACCATCAACCCTCCACCACCGTGCTGACAGCTTGTATGAGGTGTCTGTGAGGATATGATATGTGCTTGGTTTTCACTAAACATGGCACAGTGCATTATGGGTAATCATCTACACTTTTGTCCTATTTTGTTCCAGAAGTCTTTAAGTTCATACAAACCCAAATCCTGCTTCTATGTTCTTCTCATAAAGATGTCTCCTGTTATCCTTAAAAACAAGCCAGATGTGTTCTATCATGAGCTTAAATCTGTAGAACCTGTAGAATCTGAGCAAGTTGTGTTTTTTTCTAGTTTTCTGAACATTGCACAGTCTGACTTTGAGGTGTTTGCTGAGATTTCCACTCCTGGTGAGACTCCTAAATGTTTTCCACTTGTGAATAATCATTTTCACTGTGGAATGATGGAAATAACTTTTCACTCCACTCACAAGCAGCACGAGTAAATGTTCATATTTCACACAGCTTTAACCTTGTTCTTTTCATTAGCATTAATAAATTGTGATACTGTGGAATCTGTTGTGTGTTTTCTATGTTTTAGGGTAAACTTGAATAATTTGGAACCCTTTTATATAAAACCCTGAACTTTCTTTCTTTTTTACATATTAGAGTTCATAAATCAAAGCTAAAATCAAACGCCAACAAACTCTATCAAAGAACCACAATGGGAGGATTCAGCTTTTACAACTGCTCCAAGGAAAAATGAACCAACTGCATGACAAAACAAATAAATACCGAGGAGACTTGTAGCATTTTTCTAAACATGCACTTTCAGTTTCAAGGCAAATAACTTGTAGACAGGAAGATTTCGGAGGAATTACTAGAGAATCTTTCTGCTGTGGGCCTCCACTGCTGAGCTCAGACAATCCCTTCCATGATAGGAAGAGGTAAAGTCTTAACCACATGTGATCCTCGTTTGTGGCCTGTAATGGGAACCCCGTTGGGCTCCGAGACCCCTGCCTCACTTTAAAGGGAAAAACATTAGCAGACGGTTATAATAAAAGGACTTACACAAGTTACATGGACCACTGTTACAGGGACAAGACGTGAAGACGACTGAGACAAAAGGAAACAGTCTGCGAGACTCTGTTTTAATTCAAATCTGCACTTATTATTAATAGACTGTTGTTGTTTATTGTAAGATGTAAACACTCTGTTGTTTCTCTTCTAACCTGGATAAAAGTTCTTTATAACAGGCTCAGTTTGTATCGGAGGGTTGCAGAACAAAGAGTCTGTTTGGCTGAATGTAAGTAGAGGAGTTTATTGGTACTGATGTGCCATTTCTTGTTCCGTTCAGTTCGATGGAACCATCCTCCTGATCAGTCTGCTGGCGTTGTTCCTCCTGCTGGTTCTTCTGTTCATGTGGTGGTTCTGGCCTCTGTGTTGCACTGTGGTAAGAGAACTCGTTTAAAGGATTTAAACCTCTAATTCAGAGAGAATCATCTCGGCTGTGCACAAGTGTTGGCTCTTTAAAGGGAGAGTTATTCTGCCAGGTGGAGCAGTGATGTGTTTCATTGTTTCCAACTCATTCACAGGTGATCAAGGAGCCTCCTCCTCCTCCTCCTCCTGAGCCTGTGAGTCAAAACACACACACAAATAACCACAATGCACTAAATCTTATTAAAATGTGCATTCCACTGACTTCAGTCTGTGTTAATTATTCTTTAAAACAATTCACTTTAAAAACTGACGATCTATTCTGGGATGTTTTTTAGGAGTCAGATGATGATGATGATGGCCTTCCCAAGAAAAAGTGGCCAACAGTTGATGCCTCATACTACGGAGGAAGAGGAATCGGAGGAATCAAGAGGATGGAGGTGAAAGATGATACAGTTTATTAACCCACACTAAAATCCACTCGTTTCCTTCTCTCGCTCTCTTTCCTACGTTGTTTGCTCTGTGCAGGTGCGCTGGGGGGGGAAGGGTTCAACTGAGGAGGGGGCTAAGCTGGAGAAGCCCAAGAACGCTGTGGTAAAAATGCCCGAGCAGGAGTACGAACCCTATGAGCCTAAACCTAAGAAACCTCACAACAAGAAGCCGCCTCAGAACCGGAAGTGGTACACACCTATCCGGGTAAACATGGCCACAGTTTATTACTAAAATACCAAATATGTTTATTTATCTCTGTTCTTTCCAAAACTATACATACAATCCTTTTGATATGCTCATTTTTTCGTGACTAATTCCTGCACGAACAGCTTCCATGAGAGAAAATGAAGTTATGAGCAGAATCAATCACAGCTGTTTGTTTGGGATTCAAATTCTTGGCCTCAATCTCAATGCTGATACGGAAAAATCGGACAAATTAATAGCAAGACGGGAGCGTTTTGTATCCACATGTGTCCAGATGTGTTAAACCTTTCTCCATCCTGTTCAGGGGAAACTGGATGCGATCTGGGCTCTGTTTCGTCGCGGGTACGACCAGGTCTCTCTGATGAGGCCCCAGCCCGGTGATCATGTAAGTTACTCCAAATAAAATGAATTTAGTGCCACTTTGCTCCTTCGATTGTGTTTTATCTCTAACACCACACACAGCTGCTGTACATAAATAACTTCCACAACATGAAAAATGTGCATGTGTGATGGGAATCACATGGTAAACCAGAGTAAAATCAAAACAAACATCCCAAATCAAATATCAGCTTTATCTTCTCATCATTTATAACTTTACTGTCCAAACATCTGTCTCTTTCCAGCTGTTTAACTGAAAGGATTAGAAGGTATTTAAGGAAGCTTTGACAAAATGCATGCGATGCTGTGGAGTTAACGTCGTGCAGTTATCCAAACCCAGCATCATATTCCAAAATGTCTGTTTTAATAGTTCCTTTGGTGCTTCACAGCACCAAATATACTGCAGTCCTTTGAAGGGATTACTCATCGTGCACGGCTCTCTTTCACTGTGAGCTGGATCACACCTCATTTCACTGCTGAGCCAATTCTTCTCACACAGCTGCTTCACATTAAACATCATGAACCTGATGAAAAGCAGAACTACAGCTCACATCTCTGTAGCTCATCATAAAGCTTGTTAACTCATCTCTTGTCTGAACAGATGAACCACATGGTTCATTTATAAAGTCCAGAGTCCATAGATAAGATCTAATGATCTTTTTAAAGCAGAAATTCCACATAGAAAAATGGGTTGTGGTTTTTGTCCTTTCACACAGGATGACGACTTTGCTCCGCCCTCTAAGACCCACATGACTTATTAGCACATAACTGACTGTGATGAGGTCATGACATGAGATCAATGGGCTTGTCCTGCTTCAAATTCTCAACAGTCAAGCTACACTGGAGCCGGGACTTGTTACCCTGCTGACACGATGATAAACCAATACAACACTGCAACAGTAGCTACGTTTACATACACCAAATTTCCCCAATCTGATTAAAATCTTGGTCGATCGGAATTCCCAAATCCCTGTTTACATGGACACTAACTGAAATGATCTGATCATGCCATGAGTACACATGCACCAAGCACTCAATCAGGTTAAATGAGTTGAGCATGCGCACAGCGAGTTGTCTTACAAACTCCGTCCTTTCTGCACGTCTTTCCCGCCCCATCGTGTGCTCGAGCTGACTCACGTTATCCCCAATATGGACCCTCTGCGGGTGATTACCTTTATGTTTGGGTTTTTACTGGTCGCATTAACCAAGCTAGCGGCTGAATACATATTACTACTGCTCCTCCACCACAGGAGAGGAGAGCAGGATGACAGGATGACTGCACCTGCAGACCACTTCTGTTTACTTCCCGCCATGTTTTCTACTTGGGTCTGCGAAAGCAGAAAGACGTCACACTGAAGTTGTACGCATGCGCAGTGGGCTTTTTTCACCCTTTCATTCCTAATGGGTGTATACATGCACGTCTATCCGAATGAAGATCGGACAAAACCACCCCTCTCGATCGGAAGTAAATTTCATTCTGATCAGGCTGCATCGGATCAAAACATTCTGATTGACATGTTTACATGACGTCTTTTTTTTCCGATTGGGCGTTTATTCCGATTAAATGTGCCCATGTAAACGTAGCTACTGCTGACCCGTCACAAATTCAGTGTGTATCTGGCAGGGATGTGCGGATCGATACTAAAAGATCAATACCTCCGATTCCAGCGTTTTATGTTTTGGAATCGATTATATTATTAAAATATCGATATTTTAGTACTTTTAAGTCAATATGTAGTTGGTCATTGACTGGAAAATTGTATAAATCATGCTCAGTTGGTCGGAACTACTTTTTCTTCTGCCTAGCAAAGTGCATGACGTTACAGTATAAAAGCAGAAGGACGCAGAGCGGCGCTGCTCACCTGTTGCTGCAGTCCGCTTGCTGTTAGCTAGAATTAACACGGTAGAACAAACACCGTCGTGTGTGAAGCAACTTTAGTGTCCCAAACAGCATCGATGCAGTACGTAACATGTGTATGAAGACTGTGAGTTGTTTACCGGTAGCATGCTACGTGCTTTTACACTGGCAGGATCTGTGGAGGAAGTCTACTGGGTGTACTATCAAAATAAAAGCACTAACTTCCAGTCAAGCGTTGCAGATGGTGTGTGGAAATATTAAAGCTGGATTCATACTAACGTAAAGACAAATGTTCTCCCACACGGCGGCGTACTGACGGAGCCAGTTTCTGTTCATACTACTCCGACCCTGTTGCAAAGAAATTCTCCGCAAGGACAGCAGGAGGTGCGTTCCTTACTTAGAGGTCTCCCGGTGCTTTATGTGTGGTTCCAACCATGAGAGGAACAAATAAAAAGCAGGGACTTTATGGCCACCGGCATCGCCACTGCTGTCCTTCAGACCTCTTTTAATGCGAACAAATTTGTCCTCAAGACTGTCAACACTCGCGCTGTTTACAAAAGGGAAGCTACGTCGTGCCGGAAATGATGTTGGGTTGTTTGGCTGACCAATCACAGACGTGCGTCATCCGACGCGGCCGTCAGAAAGTTAGAAAATAGAGCGTGACTCCAACCGACCATCCGAGGCAGTTGGAGAGCCCATAAGATGTCGTATCATGGCAGTGCGTGTCTCCGACTCGTCGGAGCTGCGTTAGTATGAATCCAGCTTAACGTTCCTTCTCCAAATTGATGCAGTAACTCAGTGTTCCTGCCCTTAAAATTACTGAACCAACACGTGGAAACACTATACACATCATCAAATAAATCATAAGACAGAATATGAAGATGTCATGATCAGAAAGAGGAGAGGAAGGATCAGGCTGCGACAGTGAAACAGAGATCCCTCCTGAAATCCTTCAGGTATCCAGGTAGGACAGAATGTGGAGTTTTTTAGACTTTTTGCACCATTTCTAAATTGGTGAAAGTGATTTAAATCATCTGGTATATAGGCATTTATTTTGTTGTAGTCAAATGAGAACAGCTGCCTTAAAGATACTAAATTTAAATGTTATTTTCCAAAAAGAAAATTTTTAGCAGAATATCGGTATCGGATCGGTATCGCCGATACTGGTCTGAAATGTATTTGGTATCGGATCGGAAAGAAAATTTGTGGTATCGCACATCACTAGTATCTGAAGCCCACTGTATCGATATTATGCACCAGAAAACCTCCTTAAAATCCAGTAAAGACCATCCATGTTCTATCTAACATCCAGCAGACTTTTATTTCCAAGAGGAAAAAAACTCCAAACTCTTTGGTAGATCCTAATTTATACAAACAAAATCATCAGATAAGCTGGATTTTTTTTATTTGTTTCATTGATTCAGATGCAAAAACAATCAAGTTTAATCAAGTCTCGGTTTTTCATGTTAAAACAGTGTGTTCACAGCTTGAAATCCAGTTTATCTTATTTTCATTAATTTAATCTGATAAATTATTATATGTAAGAGAGTAAAAGTCTTGAGAGGACTCAGCCACCATGAGACTGTGTGTCACCAAACCACATCTATGACATCAGAGTTCAGATTTTAAAGCAAAGCTGGTGCCTCAGTCCCTCTTTCATTCATTTAAACTCAAACCTCTCCAGGGAGGCTAAAGAAATGAGGTAATACCTATAGCAGTCTACAGTAAGGCCGGTCTCTACCAACCATGTCTCCTAGACAGATTCAGAGCCAGACGATTTAACGATCTTGGTGAGACAAACGAATGAGGTTTTCTTTAATCCAGTAACATTTTAAAGGTTTAAACCACAGCGAACTAAAATGAAGCAAAGCTAACTGCTAATAGCCGAACTGATGAGTTGCATCTTTACATGTTATTAGTTTGTGTAAAGCAGTTCTAAATTTGTATCAAACTAAACTGGATGGATTGAAAGAATCAATTTCAGACATCTTGAATCAAGTCTCTTAAATCCTGCTCTGCCGTTTTCCACCATGTAAAACCACGTTGTTGCGGCTCAAGCTGCTTATTAACAGATTAACATGACTTCTAGCCACTCAGGCTCCCAACCACATGTAACTGGATGGCAGAGTTTCCATGACAACACCAGCCTCTGTAAATCTGCGCTAATATTTTACACCTCGCGCATTATTATAGCTGTTTGTATAACATGTGATGAGATAGTCGTACGCTGCTAAAAACATTCAACCTGATGAATTAACTCAAAATTCAGGATATTTGACCCCAAGAGTGAGAATATCTGGTGAAATCAATGCATTAAAGAAATCCTGTCTCCAGCATTGCAGAACTTTTACAAAATAATGAAAGTAAATAAGGTTGTTAGATTAGATTTAGGAACTTTTGGTGAAAGTAAAGCATTTATAAGATCTTTTAGAGCTCTTAGATGCTTCTTTTCTGGAAAAAATCCAGTCTTTTCCCCTCAGATGACGCGTCCTGTTTAATTAATTTCTGGTTTTGTATGAAAGCAGCAACAGAATAACTTAACAGGCCAGCAGGAACGCTCCTACTTCAAACAGAAAAGAGTGGAAAGAGACATGAAAGAGAAGATGTGTAAGATAATAGGAAAGAAAATGAAGGAGTTCAGTCTGGATTCCTGATTCATTCCTTGTTTGTTGTTCTGATTGCCAAAGCAACAGCTGAGTATCAAACCTGAGACCAGATCTGCCTGCACTCTTGTTTCATGTGCTCGTTAGTTTGGCTAACAGAAAGTGGAAATTCTAAGAAGCTACTTTCAGTTTTTTCTTACCATTAAAAGACCAACTTCTTCTTTCCAGTGTAAACAAACTGAAATCTGATCCATCTTTTCCCTGTCTGATGTTTTACTTACTGCAGTAGGCAGAAGTGGGAGATACAAACTACTGTACTAATCCTGGGGGATTCCAAGGTCCTCCCAGGCCAGAGAGGATATAAATTTCCTGTCTGCTCAGAGATTCCTCCCAGTGGAACATACCTGAAAAAATCCTGATCCACCTCAGCTGATTCTTTTCTATGAGGAGGAGGAGACGCTCTATTCTGAGCTCCCGCCTTTTCTCTAATGCCGGGCGGACACTGTGCGATTTCGAGGGGATTTCACCACGATTTTTCTGTCTCAGACCACGCTGCGTCATCGTGGAAACATTGTAGCATCGGGATGTCGGGTCAGGAGGTCGTAAGCCGTACAGTGTGAGAACACTCACGAGGAAGGATTAATTGCTGCTACGTTCTAACGATAATGCTGCGACCTCCCAATCAGACTTCTGCCATGTCAGAAATTTTCATCTTAGCTCGTACAGTGTGAGCGGTGTTACGCCACGATTCTACGTTCGCACCTGTGCAGAAGACACCCGTGGAGCAACATTGGCTGACTAAGGCTAACGTGAAACTATCATAGCGACTGTAAAACAATATATAGTTTAACATTAACGTTAACATCAGGCTTCTGATGAAGGATGGACATCCCATACCGACCACGTCTCCTCAGCCATTCACGTACCCAAATCCTTTCCTTTTTTTTTAGTTTCAGCGCACAAGACAGCGCACACAACTGCAACAACTTTCTGCCTGCTCGCCATCTTGTTGTCAGGCACGCTGTGGTTGTCATAGGAACTAGGAACCTTTGTTTTTCGTTGTTCACACTCGAGCACGTCGTGCCGTCACACACCGACTGACGCAGACAAGTAGCCGTGGTTGTTAATAATCGTGGCTTACAGCAGTCGTACAGTATGAGTACACATGTCGTAGGGTCAAATAGAGTACGAGTGACAAACCCGGTTGTGCAGTGGGAGCATTTCCCCGACAGTCAGATTTCTAAAATCGCACAGTGTCCGCCCGGCATAAGGCTCAGTCCGAGCGCCCTACGGAGGACCAGCTGCTCGTACGATTTAAACCTTATAGAAGAAAATAGCACAAAATTTATTTACACCGTCCACACGTAGAAGCTTTTTTACCCTGAGGATCTGCAGTGTTTTTACATGATTCATCTTACTATAATATAAAAACAGATCTGTTAAGTATTCTTGATAAAATCAACTTAATGATGCAAAAGTAATGAGCTGTAAAAAATGATTAACTTTGTTTGGTATGAATTATTATTTTATTTTGGAGTTGACAGAAATCCATTTTGGGACAGAACCCAGTCCGACTGACTGTCAGGTTGATTCTCTGAACTGAGATCACTCCGAGTGTCAGTCTGCTAAATCCTCCATAACTTGTTTGATTCTCCTAATTTGTTGTTATTTACACCAGCAGTGTGTTGAAAACATCTCAAACATCAACTGGTTCCTTTAATTCACCGTCTTTCTCTACCTGCAGGGCCGATGCATCAACTTCACACGAGTAAAAGACGAGGCAGCAGCGACCAAGCCCACACCTCGCACCCCAATCTACGCTCCATCGCCACCACCTCCAGACTACCAGCCACTCGCTCGTACCACCTCCTTAACTCCCCCTGCCAGATCCCCCCCATCAGGCCAACTGCCCCTGGTACCACCACCATCCCGCACTCCACCCGGGCTTCCCTGTCCTCCACCATCACGACCTCCACCTACCCTTCAACCCTGATCACTCAGACTAACCCCTCCAAACACCCACTTTGATATCACATTGATATTACCCCCCCCCCCCCCCCCCCCCCCCCCCCCC
>SSNP01000145.1:1036804-1209418 GCA_006937955.1 Pachypanchax playfairii | reverse complement strand
CCCCCCCCCCCCCCCCCCACCCCCGTCAAGCATTAAAGATCAGCAGTGTTTAATATTCCTTTTATTATTCGGGTTAGATTTTCAAGTAAAACTGGAAGCTTGCAGTCAGCATCATGTGACCTTTTCTGCCAAATTAAAGATTGAGATTGAGAAATATTTAACATTTCAATGAACTCAGTCTTTATTGTGTATAACTAAAAACAAAAGAGCAAAGTGGTTTTACAGCATGAAAAATGTCTTTTTTTTTTGTATTATGATAAAATATCTCAAACAGACTGAGTGGGGGGGGGGGTTGCTCAGTAGAGGCATTAATCAGAACTCAGAGGATTGTTGCTGGACAGCAAAGCATGTACAGAACTACTAAGTTACATCATGATTACAGAATTATTGTAAAGACTTGGCAGGTTGTTTGAATGAACAGAGTCGAATCAAATGATATTTCATGGCTTTTTGGTAAAAACTGGATTTTCTTCTTTAATTGGTGCCGAGAAGAAAAATTAAACCAATAGATTCTATCAAATTAATGCAGAAAATAATTTAAAGGTAAAATTACTAAAACAGTTTTACCATTATAAACAGAGTTATATGGAGGTTGTGTTTCCAGTATGTGTTTTGTCTTTTGTTGCTCCTGTCTTTAAGGCTTTGAATTTTTCCTTTATCATAATTTCTGTAAGTTAAATTTAGACACCAAATAAAGGTTAAATATTAAAAAAATATATTTGCAGTATTAAAATAGAGAACATCCACACCGATAGCCTGTTGAAGGGTTTTCTCAAATTATTTTTTAATCCATTTTAATCTCAGTCGGTAACTGAGAGAAAACAAAATCAGGATAAAAAGCAAAAATGGTCTCGTTCAGTGTCGAGGACACAAACATTTGCACTATACACTCAAAAAAGTGAATCAGGGCAGTTGTTGATTTGACCTGGTCAATTTATTTTCAAATGACACACAAACAGGTGTTTTTTGGTTTTAAATTAATCTTTTTAAGTAAACTTGATGCAGTTATGTCTCACGTTTTCCCAAGAAAATAAATGTGGTGTATGAACTCCATTTATGGAAGTTTTATCGCCGAGATTCTTTTTATTCTAAAACAACTAAAAGGTCGGCTGTAGGATAGAGGGGAGGGAGACCTGGGTTCAATCCCCAGTGCTGGCAGGTTAAGTGTTGAAGTATCCTTGGGCAAGATTAAATTATTCTTCTTGCTTTCAAGTTTAACGCTACGGGGACGCCGTCATTGTCGACGATGCCAGGGACCTTGTTGTGTTTAATCGAACATAGCATCCGAACCATAAAAGATAGAAACTTACTTTTTTCCCTCTAAATCGGGAGAATCCAAGCTTTCAGACGGCAGTTCCGGCATCGCTCTAGCCCATTCACAAGGGATACAGTGTCGTGTCAAAGTTGGTGTTCCAATCAGAGCCTTTGTCTTTTGCGCATGACGCGCGGTTGACATTTTTTTTTTTCTTACTCATTGATATTTAGTGTGGGTTTTTCTTGAATAAAGTGTGATATTCTAATTTTTGCCTAATTTTTTTTGTATTTTTTATTCTAATACTCTTTATTTCAAGCAAAGGAGCCTCATTTACACAGCAGTTTATGATATTTCAATTCAAAATAAAAAAAACAAGGTATAGGACATTATGGGGCATTGAAAGGTGGTGTTTTAGTAGCATTTAAACAAAAAAAAGTCAGGAGGTTTATNNNNTTCTCCAAAAAACCCTTGGTCCCCAGAGGGTTAATCATATGGAACCGGTTGACATAAATAACTATGTTAAGTCAACGAATCATTTTTTTGAGTGTATGAGCTGCAACATGGTTTCTCAAAATCTCAGTTTCTTCATGGAGGTACCAAAAAGCTGCTCGTTACCTGAAACGAGGTCCATTTTTTAAATATATCCCTGTAGTAGTGTGTAGATGTTTACAGTGATGTCATTTGGATTTTGTTTTATGCACATAGACTGTTGAGCATCATGTGTTACTGGTTTTTGACACCTGGTTGCTGAAACTCCTGTTCAGGTCTCCAGAAATCCGATTCAGGTTTCTGTTTTTCTTAAACAACCTTTGGAAGCAACATGTATATTTTCTGTCTTCAGCTTTATCCTCAGCAGTCAGGCTGCAACTGCAGGACAGTTTCTGAGAGCATCTAATTTATTTTACTCCCCAATAGAAATAAAGGAGAGTATCTAAAAAACGGACAAGGTGGTCATCCACCGACATGAACACTGTGTGCAGATTGTAGAAACACAACAGCTAAACATTTAGAAGTTACTTAAGGCACACCAGCATTTTCTTTACACCACAGCTACACTGTAAAAAAAAACCTGCAACCAGATGGAAAAGGTGGACGTTGCTCAAAAAAGCTTTTAATTACAGGATGTAGAAAAGGTTGAAATGCTGTTCTTTTTTAATGTTTTTCATTCAGTTACGTCTTGTTTTTATCTCTGCTGTTGTAAAAACTATTTTAAGTGTTACACTTGGAACTTTGTAATACACACAAAGATACATACATAAATACATGTGCATGAAATCAGCTGTTTTCCAGCTGCTACATGTTGGTTTGCTCCTCGTGATTCGAGGTGACAGTCTACAGCTTTTTATACAACAAGTATAAACAAGTCTACAGTATTTTGTTGGTACTTACAATCACTGGCCACTTTATTAGGTACACCTGTTCAATTGTTAACACAGAAAGTGAATCAGCCAATCATACGGCAGTAACTCAGTGTATCTAGGAATTGTTGAGCATCAGACTGAGATAGAGGAGATTTAAGTGGTTGTTGGTTCAAAAATGCCTTGTTGATGTCAGATGAGAATGTGCAGACTGCTGCAAGATGATAGAAATGCAACAGTAGCTCACAAAGTTGGTTTTACAACCAAGATATGCAGAACAGCATCTGTGAGGCTGCTGGTGGTGGGAGTGTCATGGTGTGGGATCATTTCTTGTCATATTTTAGCCTCTATAGTACCAATTTGTAAACACAACAACATACCAGAGTATTGTTGCTGACCAGGTCCATCCCTTCATCACCAGTGTATCTATCTTCTGGTGGTTAACGAGTTCACAGTCACCAGATCTCAGTCTAACAGAGTCTTTAGAATGTGGTGGAACCAGAAATTCACATTGTGGATGTGCAGCCGTTAAATCTGCAGCAACTGCATGATGCTTTCATGTCAATATGGACCAAAATCTCTGAGAAATGTTCCTGACAAATTGTTGAATCAGTGCCAGGAATAATTAATGCAGTTCTGAAGGCACAAAGGGGGAATTGAACCTGGGACTAGCAAGGTGCACCCGATGAAGTGGTCAGTGAATAACACAAAGGTGATAAGGTTAGATTTTTTTATATGGATGATATAAAGGGCAGTTCTGCAGCAAACATGAAGATGTTTTGATTTTTTTATTATTGGCTGAAATGATCTTTTATTTTTGTTCTTGGTTTTTACAGTAACAATAAAGGATGATTTGAAGCTTCTGTTTGTTTAATCTTTGTTTGAACTTGTTCAAATGTTTGGTCTTATCCGCCTACAAAAAGTGTCAGACAGTTTGTATTTTCCACAATATAAATTTTAAAAAGGCTCATGTAGATGTGACTGAAAAATAAAAATAAATAGTAAACTGGTTGCTTGAATTTCAAGGGAAACACTGGCTTTGATTTGTTTTAGAAATAAGCAGGCCTCTTAGATGTTACCTTCACCTGATTCTACTGCAGGTAAGATACTGACTGCTCACATCTTTCTCCTGATCACAAGCTGAACGCTTCATTTGTGACAGGAAGTGCATCCTTTTCAGGCATCAGCTCAAGTGTATAGAACATTGCTTTCCTGCTTTCCTACTCTGATCTCAACACATATAAAAACACATTCTGGGCTCAGAGAATATTCAAAATCTCCTCCTGTTGTTGGTAATAAATTTGATAAAGGCAGAATATCCATCACAAGCAGTTCCAGGGAGATAATTAGTGTGGAGTTTGCTTTTTTTTCCCCTTCTGCACACAGAATGTAAGAGGATGTGGGATCATGAAAGAGGCTAGTTGAATCAGAAAAAAATGGAGAAAATGAGGCAGTCTGTCACGAAGGACTGCGCTTACGAAAGCAAAAAAAAAGCCAAAATATCAGCAGATTTCATCATTCCTGCTGGTTTCTCCTCCTTTTCTGATCATATAGTTATTTGTTTGAGATCGAGGTTAAAATTTTCAAAATAAGACTGTCAGAAAATCCATGTGTTGTTTTGTACAAATACTCAGTTGAATAAAATGATACTAACAAAGAGTAAATCATGTTGCTGATCCTTTTTCCTGCTATTTTCCACCAGACGTTCTCACAGCCTCACTGTTCCTTATATGTCTTCAGCAAGTTCCAATGATCCTTCCATGTCCGCTCACCAACCCATCACCCCAATGTGATTCTCAAAGAGGCCCTTCCATTGAAAACAGTTTTTCTGAGGTTTCTGTTGAATATTTTAGCTCCACAGGTGTTCTTACCTTCATAGTGGGTGTGAAAACAGGTCAACAACTTCTCTTTTAGTTTTTATCTCTCAAACTACACTGGTGGTGATAAAACCCGAGTTCTCCCTGTGTATCAGTGTTAATTTTGGCAAGAAATTTTAATGTAGTTTTAGTCATACTCTTTTGACTAAATTTCTTTTCAATTTTAGTCACAATTTTAGTCACTAAACTAGTTTTAATTGTAGTCTAATTTTAGTCGACTAAATTAAGTCTATTTTCTGAAGTATTAATTTAACAACTGTAATATAATATGGACATTTTCTTACCATTCCACACTTCATCTGGCGTTTTCCCAGGAGCATCTCAAACAACTACGGAAGCCTCTGCTCACCGCTCAATAAGCCGAGCTCTGATTGGTTCTTTTCACAGTAGCCCTGCCTGTTAGCGTTTTGACTGATTCCTCTCTGCATCTTTCTTTTCCTCTGATTGGATTTCGTCAACGAAATCAACATAATTTTAGTCATAATAATCGTCTCAAATAGGGCCGTCTATTTTAGTTTTCGTTTTGTTTTAAAATTATGACGAACAACAAAATTAACACTGCTCCCGAGTCTGAACAGCCTGTATCTGTTCCGCCACAACTTCTTTGTTCGTTAGTATTCATCAGCTCCCGCAGTTGAAACCACGCCTAGCATGCTGCTGGCTAAAAGCTGTAGCATAACGTAGCAAACAGGAAGACACGACGTCTGCTGTTGCCATGCACAGCGGGGCAGGAAACAGTATGCCTTGTTCTCATATGCTAGTTTGTTAGCCAATCAGAGTCCAGCAAATTTGAATAATGAACATGAACAAGCTGCTGCTGAAGGCCTGACGGAACCACCCGAATTTTAATGACAAATTAACAGATTGAAAGGTCTGTTAATCAGTGTTTCCTGACGTTTTTTAGATATAAAATGTTTCATATTACTGGTTAATACTTAAGAAATAACCACAAAGTCCTGAAATTTGTATGAAATGGCCTCTTTAAGAGCACTAACAGAATTCTGTATTCTGTAGGACCTGCAAATTCTGCCATTGAACCAGATGTGTTGTAGCAGGGAAACATCTGCAAGATGATGGTCTCCATGGACCAGGATTGGACTCCGATGATCTAAAGATTAGTCCAGTTAGAGACCAGGCCACATGATGAATCTGCAGCTATGACAATGATACTCACAAAGATCTTGCTGTCATTATTCTATCACGCTCTGGTGAGCAAAGACCCTCCAGCAGGGTGAAGGAAGCCTGACATTCATGAAAACATGAAGGTCTGGTTTGGAAATAAAAGTCAAATCTCATTTGAGCATCTGTTTGTAGAAGTGAACTTGCTAAACTTTATGGTCCAGATGAAAGAATCTGAAGCTTTTTTCCCAGAGTTGTCTCAAACTAACAGCCAGTTCTGTTTCTTTTTGTTTAACAAACAAAAAACGAGCTGTATTGGGTTATAAATAACCACTTTGTGGTCCAGCAACCACACAACAACAATCCCTTTTCAGCAGCTTCTGGTCTGGTTTGCAAATGTTCAGACAATATTTGCGGAAAGTCAAATTCCTTCTTTCAACCGCCACCGTGAAGCAGACGAGGCCGAAAGCACATCTCCGCAAAAAACCTCCGCAAAACGTATCATTATATATAATCTACGACAACACACAACTCCAAACTGCATTCACAGACCTGATGAGAGCTGGAGGAGTTAATGGTTGAGAATTAGGACAGCTGTAAACGACCCGAGAAACAACGGCATCACAGACTGGATGAGATGTTCACAGCTAAGTTCTTCACTCTTTCTTGACAGCTTCTTTCTCTCTTTCATTCCATCCCTCCTTTCTTTCTCTTTTCTCTTCCAGCCAGAAGAAAACCGAAGCCAATAGGAATGTGCTGATGGCTGATTGTTTCATCTTGGTCTCCCATTACCGCCCAGACTGAACCTCACTGACCCGACACACACACACACAAGCACATACAGATGTTGGTATTTGTCATTGTGCCTGTATTTTCATGCTTCTAGTATCCATGGTAACCAGTGTGAGTGCAAACAGCCGGCTGGGAAGAGCTGTCATATAACCACATGACCACATTCACTGATTCTAACATCCTGTCTTTATTCTGTAGATTCAAATGGTTCTAAATAGTCTGGAAAAAATAGAATCCACTAAGTTCATTTTTAAAATGTTATTAGCATTTTTTAAAAACTACAGAGGTAAAAAAAAAAATACTGCACGCATGCACTCAAGTGCTCAAGGTAGTATTTTTTTCCATCAATGTCCCCATTTTTAAAAAGTAAATTTTTAAGGCTCCATCCAAATTATTTCTGATAAACACAGATTTTATTTTGTTTGATCTTTGATTTGGTGAGGGAAGAAATGAGTGTGTGAATTTTCTTTTTTTCATCTTGTTTAACGATGGTCTTCCTCATCATGGCCGTGTCTTGGTTTTCTCTGAGGAGAAGCTCTTAGCTTTCTGTATTCCTGTTAGATACAGTTTATTTTTTCAATCACTTTGCTACAATTTTGACAACCTTGATGTCAGTTTTTCACAACTCGACACAAAACTCACAACCAGTGTTAATTTCGTTGACTAAAATATTTCGTCATAATTTTAGTCGCGAATATATTTTTGCGAAAGAAAACGAAAAGAAAACTAAAATATTGAGACGATTATTATGACTAAAATTACGTTGATTTTCATTGACAAATGAAAGACGACACGAAAATAGACAGCGACAAAATCCAATCAGAGGAAAAGAAAGATGCAGAGAGGAATCAGTCAAAACGCTAATAGGCGGAGCTACTGTGAAAAGAACCAATCAGAGCTCGGCTTATTGAGCGGTGAGCAGAGGCTTCCGTAGTTGTTTGAGATGCTCCCGGGAAAACGCCAGATGAAGAAAATGTCCATATTATATTGTAGTTGTTAAATTAATGCTTCAGAAAATATACTTAATTTAGTCGACTAAAATTAGAGTACAATTAAAACTAGTTTAGTGACTAAAATTGAAAAGAATTTTAGTTAAAAGACTATGACTAAAACTAAATTAAAATTTCTTGCCAAAATGAACACTGCTCACAACCAGTGATCAATATGCACATTTTTTCAAAACTCTTAACTCTTTTTTTAATTGCTTGGATACAACACACATAAAACTTAGATCAACAACAATCACCTGTTCAATTTGATACAACTTAATATCAAAGTACTTCTGTTTCAAAATGCAGTTCACACGTTACATTTCAAATGAGTTTCTATTCATTTGCTTTCAATTATCTAATTATTAATTGATACAACTGCTCAAAATGATAAATGACTGTTGCAACATTCTCAGTGCTGTATGGATACAGACAAACAATCAAACAACAATTTACTGTCTAATTCTGCCAACTCGTTACTGATGATTGGGTGCACATTGTGGAATGAGTATATAAAGAGTTGATATGAATTCAGTAGTAAGAGCATGGTGACGTGGAGCCAGCAGGTGATCCAGGTTACAATGGAGGTCAAGCAGTGGTGGGACGAGGACGAGGACGTGTTGATCTTTTGTTTCTTACAGTGAGAACAAGCTGAGGAACACATCATGATGTTTTACAGTGTCGTCTTTTCTATTTACAATTACTGTAATTATTTTTGCTTTGATTCATATATGTCGTCATTGCACTTTGATGTTTTACATCAATATATTACAAAACTTGTTTATTGATTCCACTGTGTATTCTCTTTACTACAGCAGTACTTTTCCAGAGATGTGTTGCCTGTACATGTAGTAACAAGGTAAACTTGTATTTCTGTTTCAATTTGTTGTTTTGGCATCTACAGGCAGCAAAGTAAGAATTTAATTGTGCAGGGAAAGATTTTTCTACTGTCACTGTGCATTGGATAATAAAGACTTTGAATTTTGGAATAATGAAATCTGTATCACCTATTTTGTTGTACAATATTTAATGATTGTACGAACAACAACTTAATGGAACTATGTGTTGCTTGTGTTTAGGTGATCTAGAGTTTTGTTTCAATGGTATTTCACAGTAAATTTGTTTGTTGGAACCAACATTTATGCAAAATTTCTTTAAGGATGTGAATGTACAGTACATCACAATGATAGATAGATAGATAGATAGATAGATAGATAGATAGATAGATAGATAGATAGATAGATAGATAGATAGATAGATAGATAGATAGATAGATAGATAGATAGATAGATAGATAGATAGATAGATAGATAGATAGATAGATAGATAGATAGATAGATAGATAGATAGATAGATATAGATATTAAAAGGATTTACAGTTTGTTGCAAACGTGGCACCAAGAGTTGCCCTCAATGCCCCCCATCCAGGACTCCACCCACCCACCCACCTCACACACACTCCCCTCCTCCCCTCTATGCTTCCTCCCTCTTCCTGCCAAACCAAAGTGACCACTCAGGCCTCAGGGGCAACTTGTGTGGCACAGACTCCCCTCCCCATCCCCGTCTACACTTTGCTCTTTACACCAGGCTCCTCTCAGATCAACTACTCAGTCTTGTTGTGGAGAAAAGTTGAAGATCTTCCAGGTTCATGTTAATTTGCCCCAGATGGTCTCCAATAAACTTCATCATACCTTTTAACTTTTTATGACCACTCGGCTCCATGATGGAGGTGTGGGAGGGACAAGAGACAAACATCACAGCGTGTTCCACACGCAAGCACTTTGATATGTCTGAAATGCTGCAGCCACAAACAGAACATTCAAACCACTTTAGAACTGACATTTAATTCAGCTTTTCTCATCAAATTGATTGTAATAAAATTTAATTTGGGACCAGTTTTAAATAAAGTGTACATATCTTCAGCAACCCAGCGGATGCTGCCATGTTGCTTGGCTTTTGGCTGTTTGCATGTTCTTCTCGTTCACGTATCAGGTTTTTCCAGGTTCTCCAGCTTCACACAGTCCAGGGCCATGCATGTTGGGTAAATTATAGACTCTAAAGTGATAGCTGAAGGGATGATGGGTGTGTCAAGATGTCAAAGCAATGAACTATCGACCTATTCGACGACAGGCGAGACAGAAACCAGCTTCTTCACAGAGAAACACAAACTTTTTCCACATTTAATGAGCTGCCTTTTGTCAAATTTCACTAGAATTACTGTCAGATTTGTATAAATAATATTTTATAAAGAATCACAGTTTTTATTTGCATCAGAGGTTGTTGATTGTTATCCAGGTGACCTGTCTCACCTGGTTCCTTCACTGTGGAGGAATCTGTCTCTGATAGAGTTTATATATGAGCCTTTCTGCCACCGAGACGTTTATATAAACTACACTGAAGTTTTCCCATGATGCACTGAAACAGCCTGCTGCTTTAAACAGCACAGGAGCTTTCTGATTGGTTAAAGGAAGTGAGGAGCCTTTCAGTTTGGCTCGTGGTAATTGAATCCATGTCTACCTGCTTTGAGGACAAAGCCTGTGTGTGTGTGTGTGTGTGTGTGTGTGTGTGGGTGTGTGTGTGTGTGTGTGTGTGGGTTTGTATTTCTGACCTCCTGGGGACCCGTTTCCTGACTTTTACTATCTTTCTGGGGTCCGAGGGTTCTTGTGGGGACCAAAGCCTGGTCCCCATGGGGGGGAATCCCCTTTTTAGGGTTAGGGGTTAGGTTTATAGGTATGGTGTGAATAGAGTTTTAGTTAGTCTTAGGGTTAGTTATAGATCAGTAATGGTTAAGGTTAGGAAAAGGGTTTGGGTTAGGTATAAATCTAGTTACTAAAATCAATGGAAGTCAATGGACGGTCCCCATAAGGATAACAAAACACATTTGTGTGTGTGTGTGTGGGTGTGTGTGTGTGTGTGTGTGTGGGTTTGTATTTCTGACCTCCTGGGGACCCGTTTCCTGACTTTTACTATCTTTCTGGGGTCCGAGGGTTCTTGTGGGGACCAAAGCCTGGTCCCCATGGGGGGGAATCCCCTTTTTAGGGTTAGGGGTTAGGTTTATAGGTATGGTGTGAATAGAGTTTTAGTTAGTCTTAGGGTTAGTTATAGATCAGTAATGGTTAAGGTTAGGAAAAGGGTTTGGGTTAGGTATAAATCTAGTTACTAAAATCAATGGAAGTCAATGGACGGTCCCCATAAGGATAACAAAACACATTTGTGTGTGTGTGTGTGTGTGTCCTTGGCTAGCTTGATCAATCAATAAAATTCCTCTTATATTATTCCAGACATACACTGCTAAGCTAGATTTTGCTGGTATTAGCTCATCACTTATTCCTCTTCAATTTTTTGGCTCCAGAAAATAACCAGCTTTTAAATCAGTACAAATTAACTTTTACAACTTTAAGCTAGTGTTATGAAACTTGTCAAAGTGGATACTCACCAAAAAACATGTTCAGCTTCATATTAGACACTCTGGACGTCTCTGGTCCTCCTATATTACACTTAATAACTTCAGTAATTCAGGTCTCAGCAGGAAGTGGTGTTCTGATGATTTATGCTGCCCTGATGAAAAATGCCTCCATACTACAAATTAACAACTTATTTCATAATTAGATGTTTTTAGAAGTTTATACAGTATTCTTGTTTATGATGACTGTGTTCTGTTAATTATTTAAACATATTTTTATGATCCTTCTCTGATATTTTCTATATAAAAACCCTCTGGGTCCTTATCGGCCATTGTTGGGTCCTTCTCCTCTGGGTGTGTCCAAACATTTACCTGTTGCTCTGACAATGTAAAGAAAGTAAAAATAACATCATATTTAGTGTTTCTGTCCTGGGAGAATTTATTTGATAGGTAAAATATATTTATGGAAAAATATAGAAACAAAAATGAACAATAAATCTGTTTATTGAAATCAAGACATATGTGCATGTAGTAAAATACTACCTCTAGCAGAAAACATGAATAAAGTTCATTGTGGTTGTGACACCATAAACACATCTGAGTTCTGATTTTGAGGGAAAAGTTGAGCAGCATAGTTCCTTTGATGTCAGCAAACATCATACAGTTTGTAGAAGATGGATGTACCCAGATTTTTGAAATATTTGGGGGGTTTTTTTGCCTTTAACTAATGTTGCTTCATCTTAAACACCGTTCTTCAGGTCCTGCTCTCGTGTGCTTCTCTGACGTGATCCGTCAGGCCCCACGGTGAGCAGCTTTACAGTGTTTGTTGTGAGGTGACTCACACACATATTACAGGATTTCAGGTTTAAATGAGAGCCAGGTGCATGTTAGGTAAGTGGATGAAGGTTTATTAAGTGTGGGAATGTGGCGATTATCTTTAAACCCAATATAACTAGCTCTCCAAGTACACGTGTATATAAAAATGAACATTAATTACCAAGTGACCTCTGAGATTGGAGGATTTAACTTCATCTGTCCCAGTTAAATACTTGTTTTTCAGGACAAAAGTCCACTTTGTATAACAATACGTATTTATTCCACAGAGATCCCCCACTTAACACCCATAAACTCATGAGTTTCTGTAAATTTATCAAAACAATTAGTGTTTTAGACATTGTAAGAGGAATATTTAAGTTCCTGAAGAAAATCACTGGGAAGATAAACGTGTGTCCAGTGAACTGGCAACTTACTGTGTTGCAAAAAAGTGATGTTTAACTTCACAATGAAACTGATTCTAATCAGATACTCCACAAAAAGCTGCCCAACATGGTAAATTTACTCCATCAATAAGGTGCTAAAGCCACTGCAGCATGAAACAGTGATGTGGATCTAGAGTTAAAACATGTCCCAGGATAATAATAATAAATACAGAGAGAGTGAGGATCTTTGTTTTTTGTTGGTTCATGAGATCTCCAGTTAAAACGAGTGGAAACAGAATTCTTGTTTCTAAGCTACAGCTCTGTTAGAAGTCTTCTAAATATTACTCAGAGCTTCAGCTGGTTTACAATCCATCAAAACAACCTTGTGTCAAAGCGACATTATGGGACTTCAACCAGTTCAGCTAATTAAAATGTTTTGAACTTCTTCACTCATTAAGTATAAGATCAACTGTGGAGACAGAAAACTGGCTAAATATCATTAAACACACTTGTTTCTGTTAGCTAGTCGTAGGTAACACGCACTTAGAGAGGCTAATGTGAAACACATGTTACAGGACAATGAAGCAAAGGAATTCATTTTGTGGTTGTTGATTGGTAGAGCCATCAACATGAATAATCATTAGCGTCTCCATCTTCTATTGTTCAAAAGTGAAGCCAAAAAATATCTGCAGTTAAAGCTGCTATACTTAATTTGCATAAAAAAGTAGCTTAACATGTTTTTTTTTTCATGCTCATTAAAAATGTCTTAACACAGAATGGAGAAAAATATGTTGTGAAGATTTAAAAAAAACAAACAAAAAAAAAAAAACAATAATTAAGTGGTTCTCCCGTATTTGTCTAAAAACATCAACCAATCAAATGGTTCGGTCGGAAAGGAATGATTGGACAGTCTCTCTAGTCATAAGGACTTCTGCATTTATTTGGTTTCTGTGCTCCTAAAAAACTGAGACATATTACCGCAGAACACCACTGCTGGGAGTGTTCACAGCCGCCGGCTGGTTCCGCGTCAGGTTCAGGACAAAGTAACAATTAATGTCAGTTGTTTGTTGTTATATTGTTCTCACTTACCGGTGATTCCACCATGTTATGGTACTTGAATGAACTGTGGACCGGTGTCTTGCACTCGGTCGTCTTCTGGGGCTACGCGTGTTTCCAAACTTAGGGGGGCGTGGCTTAGGAATTCTACCCAATGGGAGGGGCTGAGAATTCTGTGACTTTGTTGACAGTCAGCTTTAAACCTTTTTATGAATGTTTAAACAGACAGCAAAGAATATCAACAAGTTTTTTTTTTCAGTTTTTGTCAAGGCAATGACCAATTTGTTCACATGAAGGGGCGGGAATTAAAACATATACCGCAGCCAGCCACAAGGTGGTGCTAATCCCATGTCAACTTCCATGTTTTGTCTGTGTTTAACGATTGTAATTGTTGATGGGCAGAACGTCCACGTCACAGCCCAAAAAAGCCACATTGTTTCTGCACATAACTGCAAACAGAGGGTGAAGAAGCAGCTGGGAGGTTGGGAATTTCCAGATTTAAAGACTTCCAATGTTTTGGGGTTATTCATCTTTACCTCACTTCTTCCTGTGGACTTTCCACCTCGCAAACAGAATTTGACCTCCAAAAAAGTAAAGTGTAGGTGGGAATTTTCAAGTTTTGTTTCCAAAAAAATATCTATTTTTCCTGGAATTGACGCCGACTTTTAAACTAATTTACCCCAAAACAACATCAGTTCTGACTTTGCAGTTTATTTGGGAGGATAACCTCTCAGTGAACTTTATGAACACAGTGCTGTTTTTTAAAAAAAAACAAAAAAAAAAAACAGTCAGCTTTCATAAAACTTCCAAAATGATGTTCAATTAAGTCCCAGACTATTTGCTGGTGCCCTCTAAAGCAGCGCCTCTCTGCTGTGGCGTCAGGTCATCCTGGGCCTTCCAGCGGAGGAGCAGAAACCAGCTGATGGAGCGAGTGACCACAAACACAGCTCATCAATAGGGGCTTTCTCCGGGCCCGGTGAACCACAGCCCTC
This sequence comes from Pachypanchax playfairii, assembly GCA_006937955.1. Taxonomy (NCBI): domain Eukaryota; kingdom Metazoa; phylum Chordata; class Actinopteri; order Cyprinodontiformes; family Aplocheilidae; genus Pachypanchax; species Pachypanchax playfairii. The sequence continues at coordinate 1,195,378 of SSNP01000145.1, read as the reverse complement.
TAGAGATCCTGTGTTGACTGTATCTGCAGAGAGAAGACGAGGTTGAAAAACTCCCCGTCCATGTGCAGCTGCATGTGAGCAGCCAGAGTGAACCCAGTTCTTATGTAACGATCAGACACTCCTCCGTCCCTTTTATTAGGACTTTCTGGTGTCAGCAAGTCACCGCTGCAGTTCCCTGAAACCTGGACAGGAAGTGAAGCTTTTTTCCATCATTTATCATCCCAATAAAAACTAGAGCAGCTCACTGGCCTGTTACTGCACGTTGGGTTGTTCAACAAACATCTAATTTTCTTACACAAGATGATGGTTTCTCTTAGCCCGGATACTTTCAGTAAAACCGCAGTAATTCATTTGAAAATATTTAAAACAAACAAACGAGTCCATGTGAGCGCTGATCAGCTGACCTTCCCCGCTCTGTGCCGTTTACATGCAAACACAACGCCATCTTGTGGTAACAGCTGATCTGGATCTGCTGCAGCAGAAAACAAAACATCCAGATTCCTGGAAGAAAAACATCAACATTTTTTTTTTGTACAAGTGTGACTTTATTCAACAGTTTAAAAACATGATTTCAAATGACATCAGCATATAAATGAACTCACTAATTGTGAAGACGCCCTTAATATGCCTTTAAACTGATTTCTTGACTCATGTTGGTGAATGTGGAAACAGGTGCTTCAGGTTTTGCTGTTCTTGAGTCCAAACTCTTACTAAAAGGCAACAAATGGACTGCTAGTCGATGTAAATGTGCTTCCTGTTATGGCTTTTTAATTTCACATTCTCACAGTTTTATCTTTGTTTTATGAATGTTAGAATTTTGTCTCAGTCAAGTTTTTGATATATTTTTTGAAAGATACCTTTGATTGGCTGGGACCTGGACTATGAGTCTAACTGTGACGCTCCTGAGTAAAGACAAGAACATTTAGGGTTCTTTAAAAACTCTGAAGTCTTGAGTGAAAATGTGGCTGAAAGCTCAGAGTAAATTCACAGCTTTAAACAGATTTCATCATCGTTTGTGTTGTGATGTCTCCTACAAATAAAGTACGGAGGACAAAATGTGCAGAAGAAAAAATAAAGGAAAAATGGGCTTATTTCATGTGTGATGTGCCATTTCATCAGAAACTGTAACTTTAACGTCTTGTATCGAGACATTTTTAAACATCTCACCATAAGAAACACATTCTTTTTTCTTATTTGGTGTTTTTACACATTACGACTCATTCAAAAGAATCTGATTCTCACAAAGTTTGGATGAAACAGATTAAAGATGATACACTGATCTGTTGAGCTGCTGCATTTCAACCAAACCTGGTTGATTCTGCATTCTGGACTGGAGTGAAAACACAATTTAATGTATCACATGTTTTTTTTAGGATTAAAAGAATCTGTCCTGAAATCTGTGAGTAGAAGCTAACGTCTCTGTACTGTAACTGTATTGGAGAGGAACTGAAACCTCCAACATTCAAAACAAACCTGAGGATTTCCAGGGAGAACGTAAAAATCCCTAGAAACCAGTTCATATCATATATTTTATAGTAGAGGGATTATTAAATCTTTATTAAATGAGTAACATGGAGTGACCTTCAATGACCTTCACCACAGCTCAGTGATCACAGCTTAAAACACAACAGGGTCAAACAGCCAGCTGAGGCTCACTTCAACAAAGATCCTTAAAACCAAAGTCCTTCTCTGAGGCTCAGGTGGACCTTCACAGGTAAGACTGGCAGGACAGAAAGCTCATGAAACTTGCAGAACCTGAGCGGTGATCGACTTTTTAAAATGCTCCAATTACCGCTAATAAATGTTTCTCATAGATGAGCCACTGAAGGCAGGAATCTGAGCAGCGAACGCAAAAAGTTTGTGTTGAAATTACACGAGGTAAAACTAATAAACTGCGATATTTAGACAAATATTCTTGTAGTGATTTAGTAACAAAATGTTTTAATTTGTTCACAATTTCTGTTCAATTTAATCACTTTTTTTTGTGCCAATGCCAAATATTCTTAGTCACATAGGTTGCACAAAGTCGTCCCACATTTCTGGAACTTTCTGCCTCAAAGCGTTTAACTCAGAACGGTTTTCAGACACCCTGCGGCTCCCGCGAGGAAGCTGCAAACCCTTCTCAACGTCTGGAGACATTTAAAACTCCCTTGCGAAAGCTGGAGACATTTTGTCGCCCTCAGTCGCAGATCAGTAACATCCGGGTTCCGGATGCCGGTGATGATGATCTGACATTGGAAGAAATCTCAACTATCTGTACCTGGAATCTGATGTGATTTCTAACAGAATTAAAAACTAAATTCAGTAAAATGAGGTGAATGTCCATCATATTGCACATTGAGAGTAACTGCTCATTCAAGTTTGCAACATCATCACAAAACATCCCTTTAAAATTGCTGACGAAGAAAAATATCTGTATTTTAATGCGATAAAACTGATTTGATGTGAAGATCCTTCAGTTAATGACGCGGATGAAGAAATGTGCAAAACGGAGCGGAGAGTGAAAACAGAGACCATCGAGCTGTCAACACGGATGAAAAGCTGGTCTGGATCTGCTCTGGAATGAAACAAGTCAGGCATTTTCTAAAATAGAGCTAAAACAAAAGGAAACTGAAAAGATCTTAAGTTCAATGTGTCGATTAGTTAAAGTCATGATGGTAGAAACATCCAAACTTTAACCAACGTTACAGAGGAGTTAACACAACTCTGCATCTCCACAGAGTCAAACATCTGCATCTGCACAGAGTCAAAGATCTGCATCTGCACAGAGTCAAACATCTGCATCTGCACAGAGTCAAACATCTGCATCTGCACAGAGTCAAACATCTGCATCTGCACAGAGTCAAAGATCTGCATCTGCACAGAGTCAAACATCTGCATCTCCACAGAGTCAAACATCTGCATCTCCACAGAGTCAAACATCTGCATCTGCACAGAGTCAAACATCTGCATCTGCACAGAGTCAAACATCTGCATCTCCACAGAGTCAAACATCTGCATCTGCACAGAGTCAAACATCTGCATCTGCACAGAGTCAAACATCTGCATCTCCACAGAGTCAAACATCTGCATCTCCACAGAGTCAAACATCTGCATCTGCACAGAGTCAAAGATCTGCATCTGCACAGAGTCAAACATCTGCATCTCCACAGAGTCAAACATCTGCATCTCCACAGAGTCAAACATCTGCATCTGCACAGAGTCAAAGATCTGCATCTGCACAGAGTCAAACATCTGCATCTGCACAGAGTCAAAGATCTGCATCTCCACAGAGTCAAACATCTGCATCTGCACAGAGTCAAAGATCTGCATCTGCACAGAGTCAAACATCTGCATCTCCACAGAGTCAAACATCTGCATCTCCACAGAGTCAAAGATCTGCATCTGCACAGAGTCAAACATCTGCATCTCCACAGAGTCAAAGATCTGCATCTGCACAGAGTCAAACATCTGCATCTCCACAGAGTCAAAGATCTGCATCTGCACAGAGTCAAACATCTGCATCTCCACAGAGTCAAAGATCTGTATCTGCACAGAGTCAAACATCTGCATCTGCACAGAGTCAAATATCTGCATCTGCACAGAGTCAAACATCTGCACAGAGTCAAACATCTGCATCTACAGACACATTTCATGACTTTAAGGCTTCGTATTTAGACAAATTATAAACCAGAAATATCAGTTAATACTTGGATCACTGCGTGTTGGATCTGCAGGAAGCAGCTCCAACCCAGCCTCTCCATCTTTAGCTACTCCCAAATTCAAATTAAGTTGCTTTCAATGAGCCTCAGAAAAGTCAGAAATCTAAACACTTACTGCTATGAAGACATTATTCTCACCATTCCATAAAAATAATCCCAGACTTCTTACATTTTTTGATTTGGTTACAGCCTGATTAGGACTAATAGGTGGTAGCCCATTAGGCTACTTTAAGGTTCTTCTCGGTGGTTCAGTATTTGCCAGATTTGGATCAGTTGCAAGTAAGCGCAAGAAGAAAAAGACCAGGACTAAGCGTCAGTGGACAAACTCAAACAGAGACGTGTAAGTATTTAAAAACAGAAGTGCTTGTTTACATGATCGGCTGCTTGAAGGGTTGCTGAGTCTAACTTAGGCCCAAATTTATGTTGCCATGGCGTCTCAGAGCAGCAGGACAGGTGCCAATTAGACCCACCTCACAGCCAAATGTGGCAGAGTCAAATGACTATAAACAGAGCGCTGGGAGGTATTTCTATTGATTTTGCATGAAGATCGCCTCTATTTAATTCTCTTCACATTCCCCAACCACCACAAGGCATCAACTGTTTGAATTAAGTGCACAACCACAAACTGCCACCAGGGGGAGCCATTGCTACCACTTCCACTGAAAACCAACACACGAGTCTCCAGCTGTTTGAGGGATCTCTGTTTTGACTCGCCGCTCGGGTCAACTACATGCTGGTGAAGATAAATATGACACATTTAATTGTGTAAATGACTTGACTGAACACAGAAACTACAATTACAAACTAGTTCTTGGTGGCTTAACGGATGCAAACGGGTGTGCGGTTCCCTCCAAATGGTCATAAAGCAGTCGGTAAGGCAGCTGTCAAAACAAACAGAAAAACCTTTACAAAGGAAACTTTTGCTCACCCAAGATGAATAACCTAATAATGTCACAATACTTTCATACCAGTTTGTTTCCAAGAGCTGATTCAGTTCAAATACAGATTGTTTTTCTTCGCAGTTACACAGAAAAACTCCATCAGAAGTTTTATCGATAAGATTTAAGAAGGAATAAAAAAAGGCAGCAGTGAAAGTTTAAAAATCCACAGGGTTTGTCCCAGCGGTAGAACTTGCATCTTTCATATCATGAACCCCTTTTTCCATTAAATTGTAGAAGGCACACAAACTACCACAAAGTATAATAATAAACCTTTAAATGTGCAAAACAGCTCAGTTAACATACTTTCCTCTCTGACAGAAAGAAAAGTTCTCCATCAGTCCTGATTTTAGTGGAGTGGAGGAAAAAAAGATGGGCATCAGAGAGGAAATGCACTTTTAATGACCAACACAAACACGCGTGTGTTTCATCTGTTGGCACTTAACATGAGTGCAGATGAAAAGGCCCTGCGGCAGAGTACATGTGCAGCCGCGACGGGTGAATTCTGCTCACCGGAATGATGAGCCTCAACTGCAGCTGGTTCAAAGAACATTTCCACAATCTCAAAGTGTGTGGAGAAAACTCAGCTCCCGGATCCATGAAAAAGTAGAAACTATGCTGAACTCGGTCGGTCAAAGAAAGCAGCACATTTCTTGATTCCCTTTAAGTTGTTTTTACCTCCAAGTGACCATTTGATTTCAAAAACAGCAGCTGTTGTTAAAAAGTGTGTAGTTATCCAGCGTTGTTGTTGTTGCTGTTGGTGGTGAGGGGACAGGTCTTCTCCAGCATCCTCCAGCTGCTGCTCCACTCCTTCACCACCACTGAGTCCTCATTCAGACGTGGGTGAGGAGGCAGGAGTCGTGGCTCCGCCGAGGGCTTGGGTGTTAACGATGACCTGGATCACAAAGTCCTTCTGGATTTTAGTGTCCTGCAGCCGTGTCTTGTCCGTTAGCAGTTTACCGGAGAAGAACCAGCGCTGGTGAACCACGTCGATGTTCTCCTGAGCCTGCAGCTGCTTCTTGAGCTGCCCGATGGTGTCGGCCATGCTGGCGCTGAGACGCAGGTCCTTTCCTGTGGACAGTCTTACCTATAGACACGTGCAAGAGACACAAGATCATACAGATGTAAACACTCTGCTTTTTGTTGATGTTTCCATCTATATAGAGCATTTAAAAGTGTCATGTGCCCCCCCGATCGCCATCAGCTTGTTACAGATACGAGTCAAGTTATTCCTGAAGCAGTTTGTTTATAAACAGAGATGTACTTATGCTCGTACCTTGAGCTGGAATTCTTTCTTAGATGTTACGGGGGGGTCGGGGCCGTCGCTGGAGTCCTCGTCGCTGCATTCTGAGACGAGGTTAAGGGGGGGAGCCAGGCAGTAGACAGGCAGCCAGTAGCGATTTCCGAGTTCATCGTAACATTCCGTCAGAGTGCCTGCGGAGGCGGGATGTCATTAAACCCCAAAATGAACAGAGACATGATGCATCATGGGAACATTCTAATAAAACCTGAGAAACTCAGGACAGTTTATTAAACTGTAACATCCTCACCATGTGGCAGTGTGATACTGGCGCCGTCAACTATGGCCTGAGCCAGCTCGTGGTCATTACACTCCAAGGCTACGGTGGCGGCTTTCAGGGCGTCCCAGATCTCCTTACGGCCCTCGAAGGCTGGCGCCGTGTCCCAGAACTCGTCTCGCTTGCTGCGCAGTTGACCCTCTGTCATCGGGTAATCGCTCTTCCATTTGGGTCGATCTTTTCTCAGAGGCTCGTTGCGTCCTGCCGTCAGAGCGGGAAGAGTTGCATAAAGCCGAACACACACACATCACTCTGTTTCAGCTCAGTGTTAGAAAATACTGAGAGTAACTGAAGTTAAGCAGGAATTTAGGAATATTTGTCCTCGATATAACTGATGCACCTTAACTTCCCGAACACGTGTGCATGTGTGATTTCCCAACTGATGATGCGTTCAGTGGCAGGATGTGATAATCAGATAATTGCCCCTGAATTTGAGTAGATTTTGGCTTAAAATGCCCATCTCTAATACAAATTAATGTAACACAATATTATTTAAGTGCAGAAGAAGATGTCACAAACATCCAAAATTTCTCTAAACATGATATGAAAGCAAGCTCTGGCAATAACACAGAGGAGGGGGGGGGACACGTAGATCATCTTTGGTCATGAGAACACCGAGTCAGCAGTTATTGAGCTCGTCACACTAAACAACCACAGATTTTGTCTACGACAACCAAAAATTGCAGAGCGTGAACTTGACTCATGATCTAATTTTAGAAAACAACCTGCTGTTTTCAGGAAGAAGAACAAGTTTAATACAAAGAAAAACTCTGAAACACGTCTTCAGTAACATCCAACCAGTAAACATCAAATCTCCGTCTTCATTTTTCTATTTATTAACTTTCTGATGACATTTACATTCAGCATTCATCAACAAAATATAAAAGCGCATGACTCAACATCACCCAGCAGGCCTTATGTCATCAGCACGGATTTATATAATTATCCTTTTTTTTCTCTCAGTTCCTTTTTTTAATTGGTAATAAAAACTTTATCAAACAGCAACATGTATGTAACATGTATGTGACATACAGCTGAACATCAGAACTCTTGGTCTTGTCTGATGTGAACCTGTGCGATGTTAATCGTTGTGTATAAATGTGCAACGCAGATTACACGTCAGGAAACTGGAGCACAGAACTGAATTCTTGACTTTGATCTTTTAGCAGAAATAAACTGAGCTGACAAGAGAGAGAACTGTAAGCTGTCACCAGAGATAGAAAAACACCACACCACACCCTGATGTGTCCTCCTGATCTAAAATTAGGAGCTTGGTTTGAGTTTGCAATATGCATGAAGCGCCTGCGTGTGCCTCTGTAACCTTACCTGAGCTTTCCACCAATCAATATTAACACGACATAGAAGAACGAGGAGGCCAATAAACAACTAGATGGATTAAAGGAAACAAAACATGGGATTGAAAATACCGCTGGCTTATTTATCCACCATTAAACCTCTTAAATAGTCCCTCTTTGAGTTTTAGAACACTGACCGTCATGTTTCTTGAACAGTACAAGCAGCTGTGTGACTTTCAGATTTGAATAATATAAAATAAACTGTTCTTGTTAAATGATAGTGTGACAGAATAAACAAACTTTAAACAGGAGAGCTTCTAGTGGAGAGGCTGCTGTTCTTCTCAAACTAATTATTTATAGTGCAGGTGGCTCAAGAGTCATCTGGAGGACAGAAACTGGTGTAGGATTCATTTTGGAGGAGGGGTTCCAAAAACATTCCTTACAACCTCTCAGTTAAACTGTTGAAAAAGGTTTTTCCTATATGACTGGCAGAGTTTATGGCTGTTGTCTCAGATACATGTACAATATGGAACGTGTTCCCAATCCCAAAACACACAACAAACATTGAAGCATCAATAAACAACTGGGACAAGTTTAAACTTGACTAACGTTCAGCCAATCAGTCACTAAGAAAAAAAATCTGTTTTTTTTCCAGGTCCATGAATGGATCTTAAATAAGCACAATCTATTTTTGTTTTAAAGTTCTGTACTTGAATGCATCATATAATCAAAACACTTCAATCTGACTTATAAAGCAGGTTTTAACCACCAACACTGACCAAACAGCTGGAACACAGACCCATAACACTAAAACATGAAAAACCAAAAGACTCAAAACAAACTCAAACATGATGCGGACTGCAGAAAAGCTGAGTCAAGATTTATTCTGGTTTAGGAAAATAAAGTTATTTTCAGTTGTTTTTAGTTTCTACAAGTAGCATGAGATACATTATTGTCATAAATAAGACATTGTCTGGAGAGCTGCTTTTATTGATCCAGGTAACAAATCTGTCCTGAAATGAAGAAAATCTATAAACGATTCACACAAAGATAGATAGACTGAGTTTAAACTGTTTCTTAAGCTCCCTCAGAAACATCGCAAAAACAATTTATTAAAAACAAAAAAAGTTGTTGTAAAATTAGATGAAATGATCCTCATCCTCATAAAAAACAACTGTTTTCTCTCTCATACGGTCTAAATCTGTGTAAATATCACCCGGTTACAGGGGGGTTGAATCAACAGAAAAAACATTCTTTGCTGAGTTTCCTCCTTTAACAGATCCCTTCAAGTTAAAGTAATACAGTTTAACAAAGTGCTCATCCAAAGACAGAACTATTTTCATTAAGTGTGTTCAGATATATGTTCGGTTAAGGATATCTGATTAATGTTTTTGTCTCTGATCAGATTAAGTATTTGCTACTACAAGTTATCAATCCAACACTAATTAAATAGGGGGTGAGGGTGCCATGAATAGCCATCGTCACCCTTAATTTTGTTGTAATTTAGTGCAGGTGGTTTAATCTCTAAGACATAGTTAAGCTTTTGTTGATAAAATGCAGTATATTTTAATATACAAGTTGTTTTATAATGGAGGAGTGCTGTGCATTTTATTTTGAAAGTATTAAGAATCAACTCCTTTTCCTTTTGCTGAAGACGTCTGGTCGAAAACTCAGTAAAGTTAGAATGAAACATCACCCACATACAGTATATAACACGTATCACCTGAAAATGTGCAATAATTCAAGAAGCCGAACAAAAACGTATCTGATCAAGAACTGAGTCCATAAACAAAAAAAATTAAAATAGCAGCGAGTTCTGGACTGCAAACACACAATGTCTCTGTACAGCCGTTGGGTTTTTTTTGTCCAATACCTCAATTTAGACTCGTTTTAAAGAATTAAACAGAAAGCTATGCTATGTTCAAAAGAAAATTCAGACTAAAACCACTTTCTAAAAATCTTATGGCTCTTAAAAAGCTCCCCAGAAACTTTATAGAGAAGAATAAGAATAGAAGGAGGCTGATGGGAATAACTGTGGTTTTCTGTTTGTGTATGAAAAGCAAGGAGGAACAAAAGGAAGTAATTCAAAGGGCAGCCTTGCTTCACACAAATAGAACATGAAGCAACACATTACAGACGGATGAAGCAATAATCAAGCTGTTTTGCTTCTGCTGGGCTCATAAAAGGAGGGAACATGTGATGAGGCTGGTCTGGAATGGATCGTGTTCATGAATCACATGAAATAAGTCAAACAACCAAAAACGAGAGTCTGTGCTGCATTTCAACAAACAGAAAAACATCTAAAAACTACTTTCTGAAAAAGGTGTACTTGACTCTTTCACAGCCTCCTGATACTTGAGATGTTTAATAGTCTGACACATTCTTCTAACGTGAGGTAATTAATAAATATCAGGACCTATTCTGAAGTTTTTCAACAGTGAACACAGGATTACAAACTGAAGACGAGAACATACAGAACCATAACCTTCAGAATGCATGCTGACACCTGATGATACACCTCAAGCGATGCCTGTCAGCAGTGTCTCAGTCTAAAACATGACTGCTTCTTCACACTTTTCAAATTTTAATGTCAAGCTGCTAAAATAGTTCAGTTTTACCCACTGCTGTTACATGTCTGAGCCACCTCAGGGAGGGACAGTCAAACAGCTGAAAACACAAAAGGTGATCTGTGATGGCAGGAAAGGTGTGAAGTAGTGATGACATCAGGCTGCGTGGCAAATCCTTCCTGTTTCCTGCCGTCTTTGATCTCACCCAGTCGACTGTGATATGACCGTGTGATATTGAAAACATGCTTTATTAATCCTTGAAGGGAAATTAGATGTTGTAGCAACTCGTTTTTTCTTCAGAGAGTTACTGGAAACTGCAGTGAGTTCTGAAAGGAGTTTAGTTGCTTATTCAGGTTTCTCCAAGACTTTCATAATGTGGGATGTCAGGGTAACAGACCTGTAGTCATTAAAGACTTGAAGGTGATGTCAATGGGAACACCAGCTTCTTCTAATGTTGGAGATGATAAAAAAGCACCAGAAACAGCATCCATGACCAAGGTAGGTGAGAAAGTTGAGGTGTGACAGGGAAGCTGTGAGTGAAGGGGGGGTGGGAGGTCTATTTGGCTTGCAGCAGGAGAGGAAGACGCTGAGCTTCTCTCTAAACTGAACCTGTTGAAAAACATGTCCAGTTCATTGGATCTATCCAGACTTCCATCTAAGTGACCCTCCTTCTGATCAAAGCCTATGATGTTCTTCCTCCCTGACCACACCTCTCTTACAATAATTTGTTGGAGCTTGGTCTCCAGTTTTTTCCTGTACACCTCCTTGTTGCTTCTAATCTAGACTTTAAATTCTGTTTTTTACTCTTCTTAATACGTCCCTGTCTCTCTCCCTGGAAGCTTTATTTTCCTGTTAAGATCTCTGAGGTCACTGGTGATCCAGGGTCGGTTATTGGGAAGCACTTCACTGTTCTGAAATTTAAATGGTCAGTCATACACTCAATCATAGCACTGAAGTCTTCTCCATGTGGCTCACAGAGGGCAACCCAGTCTGTAGCCTTAAAACAAACTGAAGGTTTAAACTTCCTCTTTCGCTTCGCTTTGCACCTGCCCTGCATCCACATCTTCTTTTTAACTCTTCAGAGATTTGGGGTCTCAATTTTAATATTTGAGCCTAATGTATGGTTTTGCATTATAATAAGTGGCAAAAAGTAACAAATTAAGTAAAAATCCTTCAATTTGTACAGAATCCAAACCAGAATGAAAACAATTCAAACAGAATCATGTTTATAAAAAAAACAAAAATCTGTTAGTAAAATCACAGACAGACTCCAAGAAGCTGCCACCATGTGTAACACTATTCTAGAGTTCATCTATTCTAGAAATGAGCCGTAATGGGAGGTTTGTGTTATTGTTGAACTAAGATCTGACAGGACTTTCAAAACAAAAGCATCTGGAGGTTGAATGGCGTTTGTATGAAAGGCTACAATGATTTCTATTTCATTTGAAGTAATTATGTGTTTCAACGTTAAACAGGTTAAAATCACATCCTGGTTCTAACAGAAGCCGTAGAACGTTAGATTAATCCGATGTGTTCAAGACACATCCGCGATCGATCTAAAATAAATAAGCCAAAATTGACACCTCGGGGTTAGAAACAACACAGAACATCATCTGTGTGCCCTTTTAACGTGTTCCGGTGTATTTTTTTTAAGGCGTGTGTGCTCCTGAGCGCTGATGAACACGTAACTGCAGTCTCATCCTTTTAGCTGATTATCACTGCAATCAACTTTTCAGTTTTCTGTAAACAAAGATAAAAATCACACCACAAAGACGTCTGCAGTAAAACGTATGTTGAAAATGTGAGGGTAATCACAAGCTTCTGACATTTTCTTTAAGTTTAGTACAGAATACACAGTATAGTCAGAATTATTTACAGTAAACCACATTATTATAACTAGCAGCCAGTAGCAGGGACTTTCAAATATTCCAAAAATTAATTTCAGGTTATTATTGTGACCCATGTTTTGATAAGCAGCACGTGGTACCAACATGCTGATATCTCCACCAATAGGTGTGTGTGTGTGGGGGGGGGGGTAATGTGCCAAGTAGTTTCCTGATCACTGTGGTCCTTTTTCAGGCAGGGGCGCATTTTTCAGCACCAAACTGGCTCTCAAAAAATTTAATAACACATTTCTGGCATTACAGATTTTATTTTGAAAGAATTACAAACTACAACTATGGGTGAACTACACCTTTACTACTGGAACATATGCACAATCTATACACTGATCCACCAGATAGGTGAAAATAAAGAGACAAAACTAATGCTAACTAGATTTACCCGGAAAACCCAACTGTAGAGATTACGTTTTCATCCAGACCTTAAACAGACTGTTGCTTTAAACAAAAAAGAAAACAGGCAATAATCCAAAATTAGAAAGTGAATAAAATTAATTAATGACGTGACTGTGATTAGTTAAAATAGAATGGCATTATGTTGTGTTGACACTTTGTGTTATAATCAGCACTGTAATAAAGGCTGGAATTTGAAATACATGAACTGTTGGCACTCGTTCTTGTTTGTTTGTTTGAAATGTCCATCCCTATTAGCTTGAGAATGCTGTGACTTTTTATTTAATACAAAAAGAAAACGCTCCCAGATAATAAGATGTGAGACAATTTACTTGTACATAATAAACACAGATTTTTACTTTCCAAAAGGAGAAATATCCTGCCTTAATAATGCAGATTGGTTTTGTTCATCAGAGAATTTGAAACCAACAATAATGAAGCTCAAAATCCTCCTGCATCACCTTAAGAAAATACAAACAGAACTGGAGAGCCTGAATCAGTTAACCCAAACATCCAAAGACTGACTGAGATGCTACATGATAGCCTCAGGTGTAATGGACTACCTGCTAGTCTTACAAGTATGTCTGTGTCGATACAGGTTTAGACAGGAAATTTCCATGAGCTACCACTTTAAACCTGAAGAACACAGACTACAACTGGTTTAAATAACCGCATATATCCATCTCAAAATGATAAAGTCTTTATTTCTGGAAGACAAATAAAAACATACCAGTTTATTTAATGTTTTCTAATGTATAAATTTGATTTCATGCCTAAAAGAAAACTAGCACTAGAAAATTGAGTCAATTAAGACTAAAAAGATTTAACAGTAGCAAAATGAAGTTCAAGCAGCAGATATTTTCATCCATAAATCTTCAGTTTAACTTTAGGGGCTGTGCAACAGACTGAAAATGAGATTCTAATTATAATTTTGCATCTAAATAATCTCGACATTAAGATTATTTTGTCATGCTCCACTTTTTAAACATGCTTTTATACTGACGTCCCTTCTGATCAACAGACACCTAGTTCCAAATCATAAAGAGGCTGCTTAAAGCTGCAGTATGTAATAAATAGACAAGGAGATGACACAATGCAGATTAAGCCGATCGGCTCCTCAAACATCTCATGGTATTTTTCAATATATATAATTTTTACTTTGCGTGTCGACTTGCGACATTCCCGCGCTGTCGCACATGAAATTACGTCTTTTATGTCACAACAAGAAAAATAATAAGAAATAGAACGCAGTGTCTCGTAGCAGCCGGCAGAACGTGAAGGTCGACATGGCGGAGAATCCAAATAAACAGCCGAGAGACACTTATCGGGAAGTGGATCCTACCACGAAAAAAAAAAATAATTCCTGGACGTTCGGCAGAGGGACTATTGGCTAAGAAGGAAAGTGACCGAAGGAGAAGGCAAACGCGAATTTGTATCGGCGTCGCTTTTCCTCGGTGGAGAGAAGAGATCTGGCTGATGTTCAGGGGTGCACATAAGTGGTCCGCAGGTCCGCACACACTGTCAAAATATAAAATGCGCACCAGATGAAACCCAGAGCGCCGAAGTTCCAGCTGATCAGCTGATTCTGTCTCTATCTGTGTCAGTTTGTGTCTGTCAGTTTGCCAGTGTAACGGTTTTTCAGTCAGTCAGATCAGTGCAGCTGACTGCAGGATTCTGCATCGTGTCAAAACTGAAAAAATTCACTGAATAAGACAAATAGATCATTGTGGCCCCAACAGCTGACTAATAAATTTCAACACCAAACTGTTAAATGTAGATTAAAGTGAACAATCAAACCTGTAAACAATCCAACCTGAACTCTGAAGGTTTTTTTTTTTTTTTTTACCAGTATTTTTATATTTTACTGGTTTCTCTTGATTTTTTCAACAATGAAATGATATTTATTGAAACAAATATAGAGCCAGGTAAAGTAAACAGACTGAATTTGAAGCTTGATTAAGACAGATACCGGTTGGAATAACAACGGCAGCGATAAAGCGGTGGCAGCTGGGCTTACGTCATATGGAAGCGCCAGCTTTATTGTTGTAATGACGCAAAAATTCCGCTAGGGGGCGACAGAAGTTACAGAAGTTACGCACTATGGCTTTAATAAAATAAATATAATAAATTAAATCAGAATGGTTTTATAATGCAAGGGTACTTTGTTTGTTTGCAGTCATACTTCAGTCTAACAAGTAAAAGATGAAATAACAGCATGTACTGCTGGCACGACGAACTTTATTCTGAGTTGTTGGATGAATTTAAAGAAAAATCTAACTATTATCAATTTCAGATAGTCGTTTGATTTTAAACACCCACCTATTGACCAACATGATAAAACATGGTTGTAAACGTCAGAGTCTGAGCAGATGAACAGTGTCACATACATGGCATTTAATTCTGTTATATGATTCATTTATGAAAACAGAAGTCCACCTTACTTCCACAGGAATTAATCTGTTAAGCAGAAATGTTAAATTGCAGCCAGGCACTCTGGATGAAACATGCTTTTAAACTGATTATCAGTCAGTGTGAGCGGCTCTGTAAAAGCAGGTGTTTTGGCAGCTTGCTGATCTGGAGCATACAGGTGTGTGTTAACACAACACCAAAGGTGGAAGACGTCAGAAACTATCTTCTTTCTCAAGCTGTCACTTGGATAAAGATCAGGTAACAGTCTGAGTCAGCAGTTCTAAAACACTAGGGACTATTTTTTTGCAACTTTAGAACATTCTTTTTGATCACAAACTACTTTGATAATCAACAGAACATAACAAACAGCACAATTTACTGTTTTCTGAATAACGTGGGGGCAGTGAATTATCAGGCCTATAACAGGTGCATAATACCACAGTTAAAGGCCCCTTTTCTCTAAACTGTGTCTGGAGGGAAGATTTCAAATGTGCTGCAGAGAAGTTCAAGGCAGCGGAAAAGGTGAATTTAAATAGGAACAACAGATAATCAGGTAGCGCTCACCGTGATATTTAGAACTGATTGGATGTTGGAAACAAAAGGTCCTGGGCCTGTGTCACAGCAGGGGTGAACACATGTGGAATAAAATATCTCCAACCAGAGTGGAATGTGGAAGGCCCACACTTTCAGAAATAAAACACAAAGCCTCTGTTGTTGTAACAAAAACGCATTTATAACATTTCCACGAAGCTCCATTTATGTAAAGTACCGTGTATTAACAAACATTCAGTCTCATCTTACCTCCTCTTCCGCCGTTCCTGGAGGATCCTCGGCTGTGTGAGTCCTCCCAGCTGTCCAAGTATCTCCCCACGCATCCTCCCATGATGGTCACACTCACTCCACGGGTCTTACGAGCTGATCAGGGGGTCCATCGTGGACTGAAACGACGACACTGATAAGGTTTGATACACAGGGAAAATCGCAAGTATAACGCTCCACGCCTGACATGTCAACCGTTACCACAACAGGTTACCAGCAGACTATTACCACAACACGGATTATATCTGAAAAGATTCCATCTAGATTAACGTTTTTCAAACTTTTAAAACACACTTTTTATTTTTAACTGAACTGAAAAAAAACAGTGATCCACATCATATTTTATCACCAACCGGTTCTGTTTCAGTTTTAAGGACAGCTGCCTTTAATTCAACTCACCTGTTTGGTTGAGTTAGTAGTTAAAACAATGCGCAGCTTTCTCGCTAACAGGCTAACCGTTAGCCTTGTTAGCTACCTTAACGTCAGTAAACACAAACTTCAGCCCACCCGAGATTATTTTTCCGCATGTTAGAGCGTTTACAAAGATAAGTCAGTATCTATAGCTTTCCCCAAGCCTCGGTGCAAAGAGGAATTTCAATCCCCTGGCACCGTCTCCGAGTCATTTTCGTCTAAACACGGAAAATGAAACTCCCCCTGTGTCGGTAAAAGGTTACTGGAAGCGGTGAGCTAGCGCCGCTGAACTTTTTGACGCAGGCGCATTGACACTCAGGTGGTATTCTCTAAATAAATGACAAGTAGTCCCACGTCTTGGCACTAAATCATAAATATTTTTAAGTTTCTTTTATGTTTAACTCGTCTTTTATTTTCATGACACTTAATACGTCTAATCCACCGCACATTAGTAGGAAATATGGAACTTTTGTTCCACAATAGCTGATAAATTTGAACAAAAAGGACGAAAATTTCCCTTAAAAGGTTCAATTCCACCGTCTTTTTAAAATTAATTATATATTATATTTTTTACAGTGAAATTATTTTACTGATTAGAAAATGCAGTTTTTGATATTTTCTGCAGGTATGTGAAGGTGTGGACTTTTTGTAATTGTTTTCATTTCTCTTTTCAATAAACCATCCATCCATCCATCCAGGTGAGGGTTGGAACATAGACCAGTAAATCTAGAGCTTTTCTTTTTGGTTCAGCTCCTTCTTCACCATGACAGACTGAAGCAGTTTCCTCATCACTGAGGATAAAGCCCCAGTCCATCAGTCTCCATCATGCCATCACTCAACAAGATACCCAGATACAACCACATGAGGCAAAGACTCACTACCATCCTCAATAAACCAAATACACGTAGATAAATTTTAATTAATTCATGATAATTGCCACCTTGAAATTCCATATAAAATTGTTAAAATTGAGCTCCAACTACTATTTCAGTCAAATATTTGCTTAAATAGTGCACATTAGTATCTCCTAAACTTTTAACTTAACCATGTGTGTATTATGGTATAGATTTAAAAGTCTTTACATTCTTAAAACCTAAAAGAAATCACCTTTTCATTTTTAAGAGTGTAGTTTCAGATAACTTTTAATCATTTGTCCGAGGGGTCGTGAACTCATAGCGGTTTTGGACAGTACATGAACGCAACACGTCTTACGCAGAAGAAGGTAGAGACTTTCTTTCATGAACACTTTTTGTTCCACATAATGTGCATTAAAGTCAGTATTATTCTATAGAACGATTTTTTTTGTTAATGATTGTAATAAACGCTTTCTCGAAAAATTAATGACTTTTTTCAACGAACAACGTATTGCGCATGCGCAGTCCTGTGTAGCGTGACAGAAGCACGATGGATACAGAGAGTCCTTCGCTACTGTCTCTGGTGGAGGAATTTGTGTCGGGACTCCAGGACAGCAAGTCAAAGGAGACGGTAAAAGGTAACCGAGTCTTCGTCCTGTTGTTCTGGACCCATTAGTGGAAGAGCTTGTTTGAAAGAAGCGCTTTCGAGCTGAATTTTAAGGATGAATTTTAACTAGCTAACTTTAGCACCACAACATCCTGTGTGCGGTGAAACAAAGCAAGCAAGCTCGTCTTTTGCTTCTGACAACATGACAGCACGCTTTGAATAGTTTTTATTTTGTACTTTCAGTTGTAGTTTAACCTCAAGCTGCTTGCTGGCTGCTGTGTTTGTTATCTGTCAATGTTGGTGTGTAGTTTGGTGTCTCATTAGTTTATTTTGCTCTGGTCCACTAAACTAATCTGCTTCTTTTGCTTAAGGTATCAAAGATGGACAGTTCACGATGTTGCAGCTGGTCGAATCACTTGGGTAAGCTGTCAACACAAACAAACAAACATAACCACGTGACTTCCATCTTCAGTTTAGTAAGTCAGTAGTTTCAGTTAAAAATGTGCAGAAAGAGGTTTGATTTAGGTTAAAACATCACCTTGTGTTCAGTTATAGGATCAGTTTGGACTTTGAGTTGATCTTTTCAGTAATATTTCTGTTTGTTTTGTTTCCTGTTGCAGCGAGAGCCTGACGAGTTCTCAGCCTCAGACTCGAGCCAGAGGAGTCCAGCTGCTTTCAGAAGTTTTACAGGAGAACTGTGCAGCGCTCACAGAGAGAGAAGGTTCATTTCTTAGGATTTCGTCGTCATAGTACCATAAATCCAACTAACATGATATTTGCATGATAAACTCAGAGTTTGATGGCCACATGTCTCACACTGGTTCATGCAACATGTCTGTCTTGTTAACGTGTTTCTCTTGTTTCACTTTGCCACAGCGGAGGTTCTTGTTGCCTTCTATGAAAACCGCCTGAAGGACCATTACGTTGTCACGCCACCTGTGTTACGAGGGCTTCAAGCATTGGTGAGTCTGACTGAAGAGGATTTACAGTACCAAAGACATCAGTATCATCCACATTAGAAATTACTCAGTCTTGATATTAAAGTGTCTCTGATGTGCGATTTTTATGTTATTAATTTTACTACTTCTTATCAATCAACATTACATTTTTGCACGGTTACAACTTTTCCACATAAACCAGATTTCCAGTAATAAAGTAATGATTAACGAAGCAGTGTTGCTACTAGTGATGTGCGATACCCACTAATTTTTTTCCCAATTCAATACCAAGTAAATTTCAGAGCAGTATCTGCGATATCGATCTCTGATACCGATACTTTGCTCAAAAATGTACAGCTTGGAAAATTACATTTAAAAATTTGTGTAATTAAGGTGGCTGCTGTCGTTTGACTAGGACAAATACTTATATACTGGATGATTTTCCTAAATTAGCAATGGTGCAAAAAGTCTCAACAACTCCACATTCTGTCTGACCTGGATCCCTGAAGGATTTCACCCTTGCAGCGCCCGATCCTTCCTCTCCTCTTCTGATCACATTCTCATGACATCTTCATATTCTGTCATTTTATTTATTTTTAAATATTTCATGATGTTTATAGTGTTTCCACATGTTGGTTCAGTCATTTTAAAGGCAGGAACACTGAGTTATTTTATCCATTTGGAAAAGGAAAGTTAATAGTCCACACACCAGCTTTTATTTTGATAGAACACAAACAGACTTCCTCCACTGATCCTGCCGGTGTACAAGCACATAACATGTTACCGGTGAACAACTCACAGTCTTCATACACACGTTACACACTGCATCGATGCTGTTTGTGACACTAAAGTAGCTCCACACACAACAGTGTTTGTTCTGCCATGTTAACTCCAGCTGGATGAACGTGCACTGCAGCAACATGTGACAGAAGCGCGCCGTGCCACGCAGCGTCCTTCTGCTTTTAAACCGTACCATCATGCACTTTGCTTGGCGGAAGAAGAAGTAGTTCCAACCAACTGAGCATTATTAACACAATTTTCCTGTTAATGACAAACTACATATTGACTTCAAATGACTAAAATATTGATATTAAAAGCTGCCTTCCTGTTTCATCACTTCCTGTTTCACTTTGAGACTGAAGCTCATAAAAGCATTTATATTTGCCTTAGAAGTGTCAAACATACAAATGTGCATTGTGTTTCATTAATGTGATATTTCAGAATGTTTAAAGGGACTTAAGGCAACTTTACAAAATCTGACTCAGTGCTGCCGCGACAGGCGAACAACAACTGAACGCATATCCAATATTTATGCGGGTGCCTGCCCGGCTTCGGTCATATTTTTTTTTAGACTCACGAGATGCCGCTGATAGTCTTTTTTTTCTTCGTGGTGCCACTTTTTTGGGGGGTGAGAGTGGATGCAGGTCGTTTGCTGGCTGCAGAAACATCCATAAGTATACCTTCAGTGTTTGAATCCAAGTCCACGGAGGCCATGTACTTCCTGTTCAAGAGCTGTCGGCAACGCGCATGCAGCGTCAATTTACGTCACATCCCTACAACTGCGCGGGAAATTCGGACGTCGAACTGCAGCGCATTATGTAGCACACAGCGTTTCCAAGGCAACAGACATATATGCGGATGGCCTCGTTATTTTGGGTTTTTAATGCTTCATGACCCATTAGCATTGAATAAACTGGAAATGCATGTGTAGTTTTTCACAAATCTTGCCTTAAGTCCCTTTAATGGAGACCTGAGTGTGTCACAAACACTTTTAACTGCATGTGTTTTGGTTTGTTCTTACTTTTAGACAAAATGTACCGTGTTACCTCCAGGCTCGGCGGTATCGATGCTGAAGTCTGTGTTTCAGGATGTTCATGTACAGGTGAGGCTTCCATGCGGTTATAGCAGAGATAAACCAGAAAACGTGAAGTAAAATGTCTGAAACTTTTTGTTTGTTTATCACAGTTTTAGTGTTTAATGTGTTTTCTCATTATTGAATTTACCAAACCAGAGTCTCCATCCTGTATCTCACTGGGTTTGACTGCTTCAGGGCAGTTTTGTCGAAGCTTGGAATAAATAATGAATGTCGTGCAAATAAATCTTGTCATTTAGCTTCAAAATGTTTGATTTATATTTTCATTTATTTTCAATTAAGACTAAGTTTATTGGTAATTTTGATTATCTTTCTTTTCTCAAGTCAGATGTAGTTTTCTCACATTTCTCTCACTTTCTGACTCAGAATCCACTTTGAGGGAATATCTTTCTACCTTGTGTAAAATTCCAGTGACATGAGCGAGACCCTGCTGGGACTCACACGGGGAAATTTAAGAACTCGTGCAATATTGACATTTTGGAACTTCTCGAAAAACTTGATGCTTACGGTCGCAGCCCAGTGAGAGATGAATCCATTCAGTCAAACCCGTTCTTGTCTTGTTGTTACCGTCTCAAAGATGTTGTTATTTCTTCTGTTTTCCTCTTTTTCTGGTCTGGCTTTACGTGTTAATATGATTTGTTTCTTTCTGCCCTTCAGTCGTTGATGCTTGCTGAGAGAGCGTGCGTCTACAACATGCTCATTAACCTCATGGAAACAAGAGAAGCTGGTAAGTGAAGTAGTGTGTTGTATTTTAGGCAAATGTCATGTGATTCTGTTCTGAGAATATGAGCTGAGGTGTAAAAGGTGTAACTTTATAAAAACACTACGCTGCTTTTCCTCCCAGAGCTGAAAGGTTTGGGAGCTGACTTTGTTTTTGGTTTTGTCCAATCGATGGATGGAGAGAGAGATCCTCGCAACCTCCTGTTAACCTTCCAGATTGCGAGGAACATCATTCTGCGAGGTTACGAACTAGGTGAGAATACACGCTGCAGCCTCTCGCCATCGTGTCTTCTGGTGAAGTAAATGTGTCATTTTTGTCTCTGTTGTCTCAGGTAAATTCACAGAGGAGCTGTTCGAGGTGACGTCCTGCTATTTCCCCATAGACTTCACCCCTGTAAGTCCCTGTTTACTCAGCTGGCTTGAGCTCATAACTATGGAAGCAGAACAGACAGATTTGTTCAACTTCCTGTGTCTTCAGACAAACTCTGGAGGGTAAAATAACAGTCTCAGCCTTCCTTCCTCCTCGTGCTCGAGTTCAGAGACTTTTATTAGATGTAAACATCCTAGAATCCAAATTCATTCATATATTTGTTCCAAATCAAAGCAGATTCATGTTGCTGATTCATTTTTTTAGATGTTTATTTATAACCAGGGGTGCACATAAGTGGTCCGCAGGTCCGCACACACTGTCAAAATATAAAATGCACCAGATGAAAAGTTGCAACACGCGTTTGCGTACTTAACATTGGTTTGGCTGAGCTGCGTGAATTTTTAGGTTAATCAGAGGCGGGTTCATTGTCAAATAAATGAAGAATCCCGTTGACTTCTTTTGTTTGACTGATATGTTTCTCAGCCAGAGCGCCGAAGTTCCAGCTGATCAGCTGATGCTGCGTCTCTCTCTGTCTCTGTGTATCAGTTTGTCAGTGTGACGGATTTTCAGTCAGTCAGATCAGTGCAGCTGACTGCAGGATTCTGCATCGCGTCAAAACTGAAAAAATTCACTGAATAAGACAAATAGACCATCGTGGCACAGACGTGTAGAACTACCTTTTTGTGCTATAAGATACAGAAAACCACCTGTTTTAATCAACAGTATCAGCGTATTTGTCTGTGATCCGCGCCATTTTGAATGCGCGCAAAGCACTATGGGATATGCAGTCAATGCCCCATAACTGTCCAGTGTATCTTTTTATCTGACTGCATCACATTACAAACATCCTCATCATTTCAAAACAAAAAACAGTTACAGTAAATGACAGAAGCTCCAACAGCTGACTAATAAATTTCAACACCAAACTGTTAAATGTAGATTAAAGTGAACAATTAAACCTGTAAACAATCCAACCTGAACTCTGAAGGGTTTTTTTTACCAGTATTTTTATATTTTACTGGTTTCTCTTGATTTTTTCAACAATTAAAGGATTTTTATTGAAACAAATATAGAGCCAGGTAAAGTAAACAGACTGAATTTGAAGCTTGATGAAACCAAAAACAAAGCAGAGGAGCTCGGAAGAGACACAGCGAGACACATTTAAAAATGTGAGGACCAAGCAACAACCCTAGGTTCTCTTCTGAGAACCAGGACAAAAATATTATGTGCACCCCTGTTTATGACATTGTGTCGTTCGATCACATGAAATTGTTCTTTCATGTAGACATAACCAGCTCTGATTATCTTGTTTTTCAACATTTGTAGTGATCTGTGAGTTTTATTGCCTCTGTATCTTCTTTTGTCCTCATCTAATCCTCTGCAGCCCCCCAACGACCCCCACGGCATCACCAAAGAGGAGTTAATTAATGCTCTGAGGGCCGTCCTCACCGGGACTCCCAGATTCGCAGAGGTAGGACAGATCATGATTAGTGTGAAATTTGGAGCATCTTTCAGGGTCTTTGATGTGTTTTTGTTTTTATTGGACAGTTTCTGTTACCGCTCATCATTGAGAAGCTGGATTCAGATGTTCAGAGTGCGAAGTTGGACTCGCTGCATACTCTGGTGAGAAGTTCATCTCACACAAAAACCCTTCCTGTCCTCAGTCCAAAACAGCAGCTGGAGGGACTCTGCCATGAGATCGTCTCTTAGACGGATCATTTTTATGTGTTTCAGGCCGTTTGTGTGTCGAAATATGAACATAAAGATTTGGCAGAATTCCTTGAGGGACTGTGGACGTCACTCCGCAGAGAGGTTTGTTTAAAATCTGATGTCTCAGCTTTAAAAAGTGCTTAGTCTTACTCCTCTTCACTGCTGTTTGAATATCTGTACTGTACTGTTTGTCACTCTCATTTCCTCACTGCAGGTGTTCCAGACCTCCAGTGAGAAGATTGAGTCAGCAGCCCTCACTGCTCTCACCGCACTCACTTCCTGTCTGTCTCGCTCAGTTCTCAACTCAGACTCTGAAGACACCCTCAGCACCTTCCTGGATCTCATTCTGAGAGGTGTTTCACAGAAACCCGACAAACACACACACACTTTTACAGTACAGCTGTTGTTGTTGTGTGTGAGTCAGTGAGAGAGGATCTACAATATGAATGAAACTTACACAACATGAGAATCTGAAAGTGGTTAAAACCCTGCAGCTTGGTTCTGTCTGTCTCTTAAAATTTTAACAGAATTAGCACTTTCTTCTAAAACCTGCTGTCCAATCCGGTTAAAGAGGCGGAGCTTTTAGAAAAGGGGCATGAAACAAAATGCTTTAAGCTTTAAAGAGTGAATAAATCCAGCTACAAACCTTCTCTGTGATGTTGTTACAGACTGTAAGCATCATCTGTGTGAGCCCGACCTGAAGCTGGTGTGGCCCAGTGCCAAGCTGCTTCAGGCCTCCTGCAGCGCCTCCAACAGGGCGAGTCACATCATAACAGCCGCCGTCATGCCCTCGCTCATCGAGCAGTATAACAGCAGAACACAGGTGGGACAAAAAAAACACCTCAAACGCTTTTCAGTCGTTTTACTTTTCTGCTCGTCGTTTTAACAACTGGTTTCTTTCAACAGTGCGCTCATAGACGCACGTTGTTGGAAGTGGTGCAACGTTTTGTCCAGTCGGTAAAAACAAGCCCGTCTTCAGATAACGGTGAGTGATGCGTTCACTGATGCTCGGATTTCTTCTTCCTTTCACCTTCACACTGATTAATATCGATGAAGATCTTGGAATATTGTTCCCTCACTCGTTTTTCATTTGTTTAATATTTGCTGTATGTTAGATGAGCCCAGATGTGAACACATCTGTCTGTTGTGTTTGTTTTTTTTTTAGATGAGAGCGTGTTTTCAGTGTACAGAGCAGATTTGTGCTGCGTGGTGTTTGCAGCTCTCTCTGAGAGGAACTCCAGTCTGCAGATCACTGCCGCCTCCGTTCTCACATCACTAGCACAACAACCTGGTAACACAAACAAAAAACTCCTTATTTTTTAAATAACTTTCTACGTGGTGTTCAAACGCCTTCTCGTTGTTGCTCAGCTCTGCTGTCAGACTCGGACATCGAGCTTGCTGTAGATCACCTGACCAGACTGCTGCTGTCGGAGGAGGATGAGAGAGTCAGGTTCGCTCCTGTTTTATGTTTTTCCTGCAGCTTTGGTTCAATAAATCGTTTTTTCTGAAGGCTTTGTGATGTTTTTGTTTCCAGTTCTGCTGTGATGGGGTGTGGCAGCGCTTTAGCACAGCTGCATCCTGCTGCCTTCATCATTAAACTGATCCCGAAGCTGAAGGAGGAGATGTTTTCTGGTGAGTTTGTGTCAGTGCTGCACGGATCTGATCTATGGGACGTCAATTCAGTTCAGCCACACTGTTTTTTTCTTTGTTCAAGACCACAGAGAGACTTCTGGGATACATTCCCATCATGCAGTGCGTCAGCGTTGTTTGTCTGCCCTGGCTGCTGTGTCCATCCAGCCGAGTGTCGTCGTGGAGAGTACACCTGTCCTCCTGGAGGTCCTCAGTTCAGCCCACGCAGGTCATCAGTGTCTTGCTGTCTTTAGGTGGAGCTGTATTTATTTTCACTTTGTCTAAATTCTCTTTTGTTGATTCCAGGTGGCGGCCGCTTCTCCGTGGACGAGGTGGTGCTGGCGTGCCGCAGTCTTCAGAGGATAGCCGAGCAGGTTCAGGACACCAAAGAGACGGGTCAATGTTTCCATGATGTCATCATCCCACGCCTGCTGTCTCTGACGCTCCAGGCGGCGCTGCAGAGTGAGCAGAGAAACTTTAAAATCAAGATCAACCAGCGATCAAATGCTGAACATGTTGTGTTTGTTGCAGGTGAGGAGTCTTCAGGTCATCGTAGTCCTCTGACGGAGGAGGCGGTCCTGTCTGCTCTGGTTCCTGTCATCAGCACTTCCTGTTCCCGGCTGCAGCCCACGTCAGTTGGAAACACGACACATCAGTCTGAAACGAACCTGCTGCGTTTAAAATGTTTAACCATCAGATTTCACATCAAAATATCCGACTGTCTGTTTTCCATCGGTTAGTTTTGGTGAAGCTTGACGAGCGTTTCCTGTTGGGTTTGTTCCGTTTCACCAGGTTGGCGGCACAGACGGCGTCGAGGACCGTGTCTCTCTTCCTGGATGGCGACGTCGCCTTTCTGCCTGATAACTCCTTTCCTTCACACGTTCAGTTGCTCACGGTGCGTTTCTACACGTCATGAAACATTTAGAATAAACTGTTTATTATTTTCGGTGTAACTTCGTTGTGTTGGTGTTTATTTATGTTTCCCAGAAGCAGCAGGGAGATTCATGGAGTCGGTCTCAGTTGGTTTGTCTGCTCATGAGCTGTGTGTGTTCATTACCTCGCAGTGTGAGTCTCAACCCAAACTATTAAATCTGATTTCTGGTTTGAGGCGTTTGAATGTTAAGGTGCTGCGTGTCGTTCAGGTGGAGGTGCCGCAGGTCGACAGGCTGCTGTCCCAGCTGGAGGAGATGAGCCGCAGCTGCAGCCACCCGCTGTCGTACACGTCTGCTGCCAAGTGCTTCGCAGGCCTGATCAACAAGACTCCTCCGGGTGCGTCAGAGCGTTTACCTCCTGCCAGACGTCAGGTTTCATACTCCTTACATTAATGATGACAGTGATCTTCTTGTTTCAGGCAACAGCCTGGACGGACTCATTCAGAGGACGATGAAGGGATTGTGCAGCGAGTTGGATTGTTCTTCGTCCCTTGTGCACACTCAGGCCTTCACACTGATGATCTGGGTAAAAATCACACTGAATCAATATCTTTGTTTCTAATTAAAATAAGCAAATATCTCTTTAACATCCAATCCAGGAAAAAACAATAAGTAACTTTCTTCTTTGCATTCGAGAAATTAGTTTTAATTTAACGTGAGTTGATGGTAAGTTCATGAAATTGAATTGTTTTTAGTAGTAGATGCACTGAACTGAACCAAAGGGTCAAAGACAATATTTTTATTTATAATTTTTTTTATTATAGTGAGAGATGATGTAATTCTGCGCTGGACTGTAAATCAGTGAAGTAGATTTACTGATGACTCGTACTGGAGACACGCTGACAGCAGCTTCAGCTCCGACCTGCTGATTCTCAGCTCCAATTAAATACATGCAAATATATATTTATATACTTCTAGTTAGTTAGCAGCAAATCATTTACAATAAAACTGGGAAGTGTTAAACACTCAAAAAAAACTTGGAGTCTTTAATAAAAATGTTTATTGATGTACATTCACTTTAATAAAAATACAAATCTGGACATCTTGGTAATCAGGTACATTTGAACAGGAACAGCTGACTGCAGAGTCTTTCAAAAGGAGCAAGTATTAGTCGATTTAATCCGTCAGCTGGATAATCGATCGAAACCTCTAATCTGTCTGAATTTAATCCAGTCCTTTAAAAATAATCTGTGAACCAGTTCACCTAAAAGCTGCACCTGGTAACGGGACAGACGCTTCCTGGAAGGAAACCTGCAGCTGAATACGAGTCGAGAGGAAAATCAAAGACTTTTTATTGGATCAGTCGGTTTGTTGATAAAAGTGATGCTGAAACATTTCATGTGTTGTAATTGACTAACATAACTTGCTCTAACAGGGTACATGTTTACCTGTTGCTGTTGTGTCCAGGTTGCCAAGGCTCTGCTCCTGCGGTACCACCCGCTGTCCACAGTTTTAACCAACAAGGTAAAGAAAAGTCCAAGTGGTTTTCTCTCCACGTCGTGTTTTATGGTTTTAACCTTTTAACCACACTGTGCAGCTCTTTGCTCTGCTCGATGATCCCAATCTGGGTCCAATGGCGGCAGACAGCTTCTCGCTGCTGATGAGCGACTCCCCCGACGTGCTGAACCGCAGCTGTCATGCTGACGTTCGCATCATGTACCGCCAACGCTTTTTCAGCGAGAATTCAGCCAAGCTGGTTCAAGGCTTCAACGCTGCGCCGCAAGGTAGGACAGAAGACTCGCTGCTTCATCGGTGCAGTTTCAGCATTAAAGACCGTGTAAAGGGAATTCTGCTATTTTCTTCTAACCACATTATAAACATAATAAATGTTCTAAACATGTGAAAAACCTCCCAACAATTAAAAACTGAATTGTGGAGCTAGCCTTCAAATTGCGTTTCAAGAGTTTTCTGTTTCAGGATTTTATGGGCGGGTCTAAAAGGGATAACCCCGCCCCCTGCTGCTCTCGTCATATAAAACCGTACAGTGCGGTAGCTTCAGTGGTTTTCCCGCTCCTTCATCCGAGGGACGACCGTCTGAAAAAGCTTTGGGTGGATTTTGTGCAGAGGAGCCACACAGTAGACAGTAACTAAACCAGCATGATAGGTAGGAGCTACTTCTGCCACCTGCTGCCTTCATATGCTAAACAAAGCTCAGAATGGCGTAGCAGCACATTCCGCTCCTTCACTGATCAACAAGTCTGAAGCACTGCGGTTGTGTGGAAATATTTCAACTCCTCAAAAAGCAGCGATGCAAAAGCAGTTTTACATGTGGGTAGAACCTCAAACTTAACGAACCAGCCGGAACTCAGAAACAGAGGAAATGCAGTGATGTGGGGAAGAGAAGGAGGTGCTGCTAGAGGATGAGACAGACAGGTTTCAGCGCCTGCAGCGGACACGCCCCCAGCGTCTCAGAGCAGAGAAAACTCATCCTTTTTTCATTATTTTGTAACCAAATTTCATATGCTTCACAGTGTTTTTAATCATTCAAGTTTGGCTGGATGACTAATAACTAATATTCCTGTGCAGTGACAAACTCAGAACACACATTTGTTGTTACTTTACACGGGCTTTAATCTCCTTTTTTCTGTCCTACAGAGAAGAAGCCCAACTACCTGAAGGCTCTGTCCAACATAGTGAACAAGCTGCCGAAGCAGGTCCAAGTCTCTGAGCTGCCAGCGGTGAGTTTCATGCATCAGCTTTAGTTTCTTTGAAGAAACCAGATAAATAATAAGTGTTGATGTTTCTCTGTTCAGCTGCTTTCGCTGCTGCTGGAGGGGTTAACGTGTCCTGATCATGGCGTCCAGCTGTCCACGCTGTCCTGCCTGGAACCTGTCCTCATGAACCCGCCACAAGTCCTCATACAGCAGCTGGAGGCTTTGGTCAACAGGTTGCTGGTTCTGGTCTGCAGTCCAGACATGGTGAGTCCAAGTTACTGTCACTTCCTGTTGATATGAGATGGAAACAGGGACGTACCGATACCAGCATCAGGTATTTGTTTGGTCCCGTGTTCAGACACCACAGCAACGTGACGTCAAGCAGTCGGGTGGGCATGTTTCAAAGTGTAGCTCTTTCTAAGCAAGCTAAAAAACCTGCAGGATGCCGAGTTCAGAACATTTTCTAACAACAACAAAGTTTTCCTCATCAGCTTTAAACACGCTACCCGAGCCGTGATACGCGCTCCAGCTGGCAGCTAACGAGACCCGTATAACAGTGTGTCACATGTTGATGAGGAAAACAGAAACCGACCAACAGCTGTGAAGCTGCTCAGATGGAAGGAAGAGATGACATGATGATGAATCACTTCTGGTTTATCAAAACAAACATAATAATGTTACACTGCAGTAGTGAGTAAATGTACTTGTGATTACTGTGAAAATTCAGGAGGAAAATTAGTGTTTTTGTTTTTTCTTTTACAGAAAATCCGGATCGCCTCCATTCGGTGCATCAACGCTCTCTCCCATTTTCCTACTCACGAGGTACGACTTCATAAAGCCATCGTTCAAGTAAAGATGAAACATCTGCTTCCTGTGATCAAACATCCAGATTCTTGCTGAGTTTTAGTTTCAGCTGTTTATCAGATGTTTCAGTTGCTCGCTAACTCAAATCATGATTCAGCCAATCACACGCCAGCAGCTCCGTCTTGAAGTTTAACCAGTTCAAGACTTTTCTGTAAAACCTGTGAACGAGTTTTTTTGAGTTTTTCAGAAAAGATTAGGTGGACCCTGAACTTCTCACCTGAGGGTCACATGTTTATGTCACCATGTGATTTAGGTGTTGCCATTTCGAGCACGGGTGCTCCGGGTGTTGGCGCAGCCTCTGGATGACAAGAAGCGACTGGTGAGGCGAGAAGCGGTCCAGGCCCGTGGAAACTGGTGAGGATCAGACTCTGCTGTTCCAGACTCAGAACTGTTCATAGTTCCATCAGTAACACACTTGTCTTTATCCACTCTTAGGTTTCTCTTAGGAAGTCCTGGAGGAAGATGATGTCATGTGTTTTCTACAACCGAACTGGGAGGAGCCTAAAACTGGACCAAGTAGCGGTGCAGCCCCTCCACAGCGCCGTCTCTCTCCTCCTGCACCTCTCGCCTGTATAAATGAAGCTGTTTAGACTAGTTAGTTTTATTAATGATCTAAATCAGGCATCAGACACAAACATCCCACATCTCCACATGGCTAAATGATTCATAACAGACAAGTTTAATCGACCCCAAACTAAAAGGATCCGCCTTAAACAGAGTTTATAACAACCTGCTTCCTGTTTTTACAACAAGTAACAAAGTTGTTTTCTGCTAAACTAGCGAAACTTGAAAAAGGGCACATTTGCAATCTCACAGCTGTGACGAGATTCCAAAGGTTTATCTTCAAAGTTGGAAGTTGATTTTTGAATGTTTCAAGCTGAAATATTAAACCAAGTGAAGCTGCAGTTATTTGTAAATAATGTAGAAGTCCTGATGTTCACAAGTACAGCTTCACTGTTTGGACCTGATGGGTTGAGGCAGCGTCACGTGACTTGTCACTCGCTGACAGCTGAACAGGCTCGTGTCTCGTTGGGCTGCTGCTGGAGGCGAGTTGAGACACAAAGTTGTGAATACGCTTGTTTTCAGTTGGAATCGTGCCAAACTTTCTGGTCATGTTTTAAATCTATTTGATTCATATTGCGCATGTGATGTCGCTGCAAACGCATCGCAACAATCGTGCAAATGTTCCTGTCTAAAATGTCTAAAGCGTGTCACTGGAAGTTTAAATAACCATCCATTTTCA
Source organism: Pachypanchax playfairii (assembly GCA_006937955.1). Taxonomy (NCBI): domain Eukaryota; kingdom Metazoa; phylum Chordata; class Actinopteri; order Cyprinodontiformes; family Aplocheilidae; genus Pachypanchax; species Pachypanchax playfairii. The sequence continues at coordinate 1,164,973 of SSNP01000145.1, read as the reverse complement.
CGCACGAGAGGCGGGGTTACACCTGGACAGGTGTATCGATCAGAGGGCCGCGTAGAGATGCACAGCTACTCACACATCCAGTCAGTTTAACGTGCACGTTTTTATCATCTGTGGGAGGAAACGTGCACATGGAGAACACCTTTCTTGATGCAAGGTGACACTGACGCCACCTGGTCCCATCGAATGTTGAACCTGTTCAGATGTTTTCTCAGAACTGTCCCGGTTTCTGGAAACCCAAATCTAGTTTCCATGTGTGAGAAGTTGAATCCCTCAGATTGTGATTGAAATGAGGTGTAATCTGTTAAAACGTTGCGTCTAAATTACAAGAAAATCTCCACTATAGTTGCAGTTTGTTTGCATTTCCATCAGATGCGTGACGTGACCATCCTGAAAACATGTTTCCAAAAGTTCAATGTGAAACATTTGAGCTCATGTAAGAATCTGGAATCTTTATTTACACTGAATGTTTAAATCTGCAGTAAAATCAGAGCTGAAATCTGTTTGTTCTCAAATGGAAGAATGTGAACGTGTCAGTGTCCCGTTTGTACACAAGGTCACGAGTTTCAAGCAAATCTGACAGAAAATCATTTCACATAAATAATCAGACATTAATGTGCTTTTAGACCAATCAGTGAACAGACATGATGTGTTGATTGTTCTACCCAGTTATTTCTGTGAAACTTCATCTACTTTTGCCAAGGAAATAAACCGCGTTTAATATCTAACTTATGTCAATAAAATGGAATTTATACTAAAAGCCGTGTATTTTTTTCTGAGTATAACCTGAAAATAAACAAACTAACCAGGAAGAAGGTTTTATTAAAAAGAAAACAGACCAGAGCACAGCTCCTATTGGTTACTGATTACATCACGTTTCATAAACGGCTCATAAAAATATTCAACAGAAGTTTAGATTCACTTTTCACAGTGTGATTTAGAACCACCAAATAATCCACACGACATCATTTCTAAAAACAGAGTTGAACAAATATCTGAAAGCATGAGAAGCTCTGTGTGTGTGTGTTCATCCTCTTTGGCACCAGAACATTTCACCACCATGAGCTCACATCGCAACAGTATCTTGTTGTAAATGTGCACAGCTGTAAACAAATTACTTAAATAAGACACTCGTTACAAAAGTTCTAATAATACAAAATCTTATTTTGTCGTCTCGACCCACATTAATCTGGATTCTTCATCACTGACAGCAGCGATAAATAAACTGCAGCAGGTTTAAAGAAACACCTCAGATATATATAGTTTTATAAGAAACCCGTTTCCAAAAGATCTGAACCATCACTCAGGATTAACCATCAGAATGGAACATGTTTTCAGATTAAAACCAAACCAGTTTTATAGTTTATAGTCATTCAGGTTTTCAGACCACCTGATCAAACACACCTCCGTATCACCGACTCTGTTTTGGTTGAAGTGATGCTCAGGTTGGACTAAGATGCCAACCAGCAGCAGCACAGTCACAGATTACACGAACTCTGGGAGAAATGATGACTAAACTCAGATTAGATTTGGTTCCTGTGTTGAATCAGAGCCACACCGGCTCAGAGAGGAACAACCCATCAGCGCTTGTGCAGTAAATATACACGTCAGCTTTGATATGTAATATATTAGTAATAACAGGTCAGAGGTCAGACGGCCATGGGGTCTCTCTGGTTGTAGGTACAGTCCCACACGATGCCGTCTCCACTGGGAGGATGACTGGAGGGTAGAAGGACCCGTTTGAACCAGTGACTGAGGAAAGAAAGTACAATAAATATCTAAAATCCACCTGAAGAGTCCAGGAAACATAAAAGCTTCAAACTCACGCTCTTGTCTCGACGCCAAAAAACAACTTCCAGTTGTTTATTCTACCACGATGGTGAGGATTTCTGAACACCTACAGAGGAAAACAAACAAACAGTCTCTGTTTTCAAACATTCACTGAGAGCAAAGATCTTACAAGTGGCAAGAAATCTGAGACTGGATTTGAAGGGGGTCCGATCAGTCTGGCCTTCAGTACCTCATTAATCCAGTCGGGATTAAAGTCTGTTTCTTTAAACTGAGGCTCTTCATGAGAACCATAACTTTATCTTAGCTTCTTCTAACTACAGCACATTAAACAACATTCATTCATTCATGCATGGATGGATGCATGGACGGATGAATGAATGGACGGATGCATGGACAGATGCATGGACGGATGCATGGACGGATGAATGGATGGATGGATGCATGGATGGATGAATGGACGGATAGATGCATGGATGGATGCATGGACGGATAGATGCATGGATGGATGCATGGACGGACGCATGGACGGATGCATGGACGGATGCATGGATGGATGAATGGACGGATGCATGGATAGATGCATGGACGGATGCATGGATGGACAGGCGCATGGACGGACGCATGGACGGACGCATGGACAGATGCATGGACAGACGCATGGATGGATGCATGGACGGATGAATGGATGGATGGATGCATGGACGGATAGATGCATGGACGGATGCATGGACGGATGCATGGACAGATGCATGGATGGATGCAAGGACGGATGCATGGATGGATGAATGGACGGATGCATGGACGGATGCATGGACAGATGCATGGACGGATAGATGCATGGATGGATGAATGAACGGATAGATGCATGGATGGATGCATGGACAGATGCATGGACGGACGCATGGACGGATGCATAGACGGACGCATGGACGGACGAATGGACGGATAAATGGATGGATGCATGGACGGATGCATGGATGGATGGACACATGGACAGACGGACGAACTGTGTTTCCCAGCATCCCTGATGACGTTCTACCGTAGAGGACGTACCTTTCCCATCTCCCTCAGCCGTTTGGTCTCTTTGCGGTTGATGTGGCGCTCCACGCTGGTCTCGCCTCTGCCGATGAGCTTGACATGCCAGAGGGTGAGTCCTCCCAGAGCAACAGCGACTGAGCTACAGATCCAGAGCAGGGACACGTTATGGCGTGAGCTCCCGTTGTGATGCAGTGAACTGTGTGTGTTCTGCTCACCTGGTCAGAACCCAGAGGAAGATGATGCACTTATGAGCAGTGCTTTCTCTCAAGCTGTAGTCAGGTGGGGGGATCTGGAAGTAACTCTGAAACAAACAGGAAACATGATTTTGGAGTCTTCTGCTGTCAAGCTGATGTCTGAAAGATTAGAATTTCAGATGGGATTAGATCAAATTAAGAGTTTCAGATTAACACTAATGGAATTATCTCCTCAGAAACTTCAAGTCTGACTGATACTGAAAGTCTAAAGCTCGTTAGCTGCTGCTTGTTTAAGATCCTTATCAGATGTGGATTTAATACACGGATCATGTTCAGGTCTCCTGTTTCTCTCTTCATTTGAGCTCAAATTCTACCGACTACCAGATACTGTTCAGTTAAACATGGCGGCATGGTTAGCTAACGCCTTGACAAACCCTGAGGCTGATGTGGCGGCACACTCACCTCAACAGCGTCATACGCCTCCAGAAACAGGTTCCTGCTGCTGATGCTGCAGTAGATGCAGCCCAGGGTCATGTAGAGGCAGAAGGAGAAGAAGTAGCGATGGTTGAAGTGGCCGACGCAGTTGTTCAGCCAGGCTGGACGCGCGTTCAGGTAAAACACGCACAACAAGCGGAGCGAGAAGAATTAAATGACTGAAACTGAAGCCGTTTTAATGTGCTGGATAAAAAGGATACGACAGTGATGATCCATCTTCAGAACACACCTGGAACATACAGGAAACGTTAAACTGAGACTGAAAAGAACTGGTTTTTGTAAAGTTCTTCCAGCGGTGGACTCAGGTGAGCTCACAGGTTGCAGATGCTGCAGTGGTGCGTCCTGGGAGGCTTCGGTGTGATGCACTTCTTACACATGGAAACAGAAGGCAAATTCTGTTTATCCTGAAATCAATTGATAAATAAAGCTGTATCAGAAATGCTGGGCCCGGTCCAGAACTAAATAAAGTCTAATCTGGGCTCAGATTAGCAGGTAAATCTCAACAGAATGATCTGGGAGTGATGTACTGTGTGAGAAGGAGCTGGAAGGACGTGGGAATCCCAGCATACCTTGGGTGGGTGTCCAGGGGAGGTGGTGGTGGCCTTGTAGTAATGGAAGACCACCATGACGAGTAGCCAGTGGCCGCAGCAGAGGTGCCAGGCAATCCAGTGTACTGGGTACGTGCTGAGGATTGTGGGTAGGACAAACAGGTAGACTATGACCACAACAGAGGACGTGAGCAGGACAACAAGGCAGACAAACACCTGGAGGTTAAGAGAAAAAAAGATATGCTTGAGTTACAACAAGTTAAGAGCGTAGAACCGAGTGAGGGTCGGTCTTACCACTCCGAACCAGCGGGTAACGTTGTCCACAATCCAATAGATGGGTTCGAACGCACAGTCCAGCACGGTGTCTGAGTTGGTGAGCGAGTTGTAATACAGAGAGTGAAGCAGCAGTTTGCTGTAGCTCCACAGCTCCATCATCCTGCCCCTACTTTGACTCCCACTCCGCAGCCGGCACCAGCGCAGAGCCAGTCGCACGGCCCGGGAGAGCTGCCACCTCCAGCTGCTGCACATACGCATGCCACCGCCGCTGCCCCTCCGAAACACTTTGGCTTTCAGACACAAACAAACACACAGAATCACCGACCAGCAGTTAGAAACACAGGCTGCATAAAAGAGCAACTCCTCGTAACGGAGCCTGACAAGAACCGAGTTCTCCATCCTTCTCCTGCTGCAGGAGAACCAGAGCACAGAGGAGTTCTGGTGCACCGAGAGAGGAGCTGACAGGAAGACTGAAACTTTAATACAAGACAGGAGGCAGCTCGCGATGCCAAGAACAGCTTTTACTTTCCAAGAAAGTAATGAAGTCAGTCAAGTGTGGTGACAGCATCCCATCTGGGACATCTGTCCATCACAGCTAATGAGAACAGGAGCTATCAGGTACAGAGCTGCCCCCATCAAACACACTTCTCCTTTTAATAATTCAGAGGCAAAGCCAGATCTGTAGACCAAAAACTTCTACGAAATTAAGAGCGGAGAAGCCGAGCGGTAACCCTGTAAGACGGAAATGCAACGCGTGAATGTCTTCAGAAAGAAATGAAATGGCCATCTGATCCTCAAGCATCCTTTCATTAAACGGAGGATTAGTTACACGTTAGAGCTCCAAAATGGATCAGTATTGATAAGGAAGGATGCAAAACAAGACAGCTGAGCTCATCGGCATGAAAACAGGACAAAAAGACAGAAAAATGACTAGTTATGCAACAAGAATGAGGTTTTTCTCCACTAAAACAGGCTGCAGGGATTAAAGACTCAAAGAAAGAAAAAAGAAAAGTCATCATGAAGGTGTTGTTGTCTCATAATGACTGTTTAAATACCAAAAGATTAGAAACACAAGAATGACTGTGTCAAACAAAGCTGAATAGATGTGGTTTCAATTCCAGGGTTAAAAAAATGTCCTAAAAGTCCATGAATTTTGGTTGTTTTAATTAAAACCGAATGAATTAGTGGCATCTGGATCCTCTTTGATCAACTCGAGTTTAAAAACGAAAATATTTTCATGTTCCAGCTGGAAAAACCTCAGTGGAATTGACATTTAACCAACTTTCTCCAAGTTGGAGCCTGTAGTGTCTTAATGACTCTCCTGAGCTTCACATTTCACAGCAGAATGCACAAATTTGATTTAATTAGGTGCCGAGTTCTGGTGTCTATTTTGTTTCACAAATATAAAGAGTAAGATCACAGATCTGTATCCAGGAAGGATCATTTAACCGTCTTGGATCTAAAACGTTAGTTCTGTTGAAAAAAAACTGATGAAAATTGAATAATTTATTTTGCATGTTCCTATTTGAGCATCACTTTCTTTGTGTGCTCAGAGTCTGAGTGGGTCAGAGCGAGGGGGCGGAGCTTCTATCTCACCCAGAGTTTGTTAGAGTTTTAAAATATAGTTTTATGATGATATAAGAGCAGAAATACAATTTGAGCTCAGTTTTTTCAATGTATGTGCTCGAGAATAAGAATCATGTCAAAGAAAAACAGAGTGCAAAGAACTGTTCAATGTGCTTGTAAAGGTGCATTACTGGTTGAACATGTACTCAGGTGGACAAATACAGAATACTATCACTACTATTAATAACATTATTTAACATGTGAGGATTGCTGCATCCCTGCAAGTAGCAGGAGAGAAGATTTATCTGAAATTTCACTGTTTCAAACACTATTTTGAGCCCATAATTATTTAATTATGATAAATAATCAAGTCATTAAAATGTGAATTGACGCACCCTGAAGCGAGACACAGTAAAAACAGTAAAAATGTAGGCCTCATCAATTTACCTGCTGAAAAATGCCACTGTCTCAGAAGTCTTTGTGGATCAGAGTGAAGAAATTAAAAAGTTACAAAAAAAAAACATCAGACTATTTGAACAGACTGAAAATGCAGATTTTGCACTTCTTCCTTCAAATAATTTGCTCCTGACCTGACTGAGTTTTAGCTTTTTTATTTCTGAATGACACACGTACACACACACAAACACTTGAATTTTGATCAAAAACTCTTTAAACGATTAAACTAATTTTTGGAAGTAAAATGTTGTGAAATGATGGATGGTTCAAGACTTTTGCACAGTATGTTTGATATTATTTATCTTCACTTCTCAATAACATGAAGAAATTTGCCACACAGCACTCCAACAACGTTTCAAGATAATTACTATCAATGTTCTGCCACAACATGATCGATCACCTTTAGATCGATTAGGATGGAGACACAATTACAACACCTTCACAGACTCGGGTAACAAGCAGCTAGCTTCAAACACACCGGTATTCGGTGTTTTTACAGATAAAAAATACATATTTAAATGACTAAACTTGACAGGTACCTGACTTTACCTGGTCTGGAGAACTGGACAGACCTGCTGAAGCTCTACAGTCAAGTCATGTTCATGTTAAAATGTGACCTACAAGGTTTAAATGACAGCTAGCTAAAAGATTAACAGCAACCTGCATGGCGTCCGGACTGTCAAAGCTCGTATATTAAACAGATGACTCACTAACAACTCGTAAATTTGGAAGTCTATTGTGTTAAAAATACTGCGAAAACATTAAAAATTGAAATGTGGAAAAAAAAACTTTGTAGCATTGGTCAACCGCCAATATATAAAGTGAAAAAAATATACATTAAACTAATAAAACCTTCTGCAAAACAAAATAATACCCGAAATATTTGTACGGAGTTTGATCTTCTTTCTTTCTCTCTTCTCTGCAATGAAGATTGAAAATTCGCATTGTATTATGGGAAATGAAGTCATTTTTCATAAATATGATGCACGAAAAGCACGTCTTAATTCACACACACGATTTCAAAAATAATACTATCAGCAATTATCATATTTCCACAGTAGTTTTCCTTAAAGATAAAGCTGCGCATGTTTAAGGGGCAATTTAAAAGCAAAAATAGTGGCGCGTTACCAAGATTTGGCCTAATCAGGAAGTCCCGAGGTGAGTCATGTGATGTAAAAACATGGCTGCAGTTCAGTGGTAAGATGTTATTTTCTTATTCAAAAGTCTTCGATATTAATATAAAATAACTACATTAGTAACATATTAATGTTGCACGTCGTTTGAAACATTAATGTCGTGGCCTCTGGTGTGTCGCTTGTTTAAGTTTAACATACATATGCAACGTAAAGGTTTTGTAGGTTATCATAACAATTATTTAGCTTTAACTTATTAATGAAATGTCTTTAGCAGTGAGTCCATAAAATGTACATGAAACAAAAATTAGCTGCAAAGGGAACTCAAAAATATGTTGACATGATACGACATTAAGAGCTGTCACATATATTGTGTTTATTTTAAAATGCTTCTTGCAACAGTAATGTTCATTACTTGAAGACGTATTGACATCTAACGTGTCAGATCTGCAGACAGCTTCCACCTTATCTTCCCTTCTGTTTGGGTTTGAAGTTATGAATTTCAGGATTGTTAATGAATGTTCTTAAGGAACAACCTGTTTTCTCTATGTCCTTCCTGTCTGGTCACACACTCAGGCGTTCTCGAGGGCGCAACTATGACACAGAGCTGCAGATGTGTCGCCCTGAGGCGACGCCGGTCGAGTTTGGAGACTATCATCCTCTCAAACCCATCATGGTATCATCGTCCTCCTACTGTTCTACTGCACCACCATCAGATCTGCAAATCATTGCCAGTAAAATCCCCTGCTTTCTCCATCCAGGTCACAGATACAAAGTCCAGTCGTGGAACCCGCAAAGGCAGCACCTCTTCCTCTTCGTCCTCCTCTTCCTCTGCTCCGCTGGACCCCCTCAGCTCCATGATGGATGGGACGGACCCTTTATCCATGTTTGCTGCAGCCTCAGTTACAGAAGCTACGGCCGTGTCTCACAGCAGCTCCTCAGGGGTCAGTTTAATGATCCAGGAGCCAGTTTAACTGAAGAAAAAAGTGAAAATTCTTAAAATGATGAAGAAAATTAATTTTGTACTTCCAGGATCTTGGGAGGAAGAGAAAAGAGAAGCAAGAAGAGGCGGTGGGACCAGATTTTGAACCCTGGTCATCGAAGCGAGGAGAAATCTTGGCCAGATTCACCACAACTGAAAAACTTTCCATAGTGAGTCGACCTCCAGTGTTGCAGCAGAGCGTCTGTACTCATAAAGTTCTTTTTACTGCACAAAAAGCAACTTTGTGCATTTCATAATCCAACTAGTTGAAAAATGTATAAAATTAATTAATCAATAGAAAATACAAGATCTTGCTAATATTTGTCCTGATCGTTAAAAACTACAGTTTAACTCCAGGAATCTGCAGCAAACAAGAAGAAAGTACAGTGGGGCAAAAAAGTATTTAGTCAGCCACCAATTGTGTAAGTTCTCCCACTTAAAAAGATCAGAGAGGCCTGTAATTTTCATCATAGGTATACCTCAACTATGAGAGACAAAATGAGGAAAAAAAATCCAGAAAATCCCATTGTCTGATTTTTAAAGAATTTATTTGCAAATTGTGGTGGAAAATAAGTATTTGGTCAATAACAAAAGTTAATCTCAATACTTTGTTATATAGCCTTTGTTGGCAATGACAGAGGTCAAACGTTTTCTGTAAGTCTTCACAAGGTTTTCACACACTGTTGCTGGTATTTTGGCCCATTCCTCCATGCAGATCTCCTCTAGAGCAGTGATGTTTTGGGGCTGACGCTGGGCAACACGGACTTTCAACTCCCTCCAGAGATTTTCTATGGGGTTGAGATCTGGAGACTGGCTAGGCCACTCCAGGACCTTGAAATGCTTCTTACGAAGCCACTCCTTCGTTGCCCGGGCGGTGTGTTTGGGATCATTGTCATGCTGAAAGACCCAGCCACGTCTCATTTTCAATGCCCTTGCTGATGGAAGGAGGTTTTCACTCAAAATCTTACGATACATGGCCCCATTCATTCTTTCCTTTACACGGATCAGTCGTCCTGGTCCCCTTGCAGAAAAACAGCCCCAAAGCATGATGTTTCCACCCCCATGCTTTACAGTAGGTATGGTGTTCTTTGGATCCAACTCAGCATTCTTTCCCCTCCAAACACGACAAGTTGAGTTTCTACCAAAAAGTTCTATTTTGGTTTCATCTGACCATATGATGTTCTCCCAATCCTCTTCTGGATCATCCAAATGCTCTCTAGCAAACCGCAGACGGGCCTGGACGTGTCCTGGCTTCAGCAGGGGGACACGTCTGGCACTGCAGGATTTGAGTCCCTGGCGGCGTAGTGTGTTACTGATGGTAGCCTTTGTTACTTTGGTCCCAGCTCTCTGCAGGTCATTCACTAGGTCCCTCCGTGTGGTTCTGGGATTTTTGCTCACCGTTCTTGTGATCATTTTGACCCCACGGGGTGAGATCTTGCGTGGAGCCCCAGATCGAGGGAGATTATCAGTGGTCTTGTATGTCTTCCATTTTCTAATAATTGCTCCCACAGTTGATTTCTTCACACCAAGCTGCTTACCTATTGCAGATTCAGTCTTCCCAGCCTGGTGAAGGTCTACAATTTTGTTTCTGGTGTCCTTTGACAGCTCTTTGGTCTTGGCCATAGTGGAGTTTGGAGCGTGACTGTTTGAGGTTGTGGACAGGTGTCTTTTATACTGATAACGAGTTCACACAGGTGCCATTAATACAGGTAACGAGTGGAGGACCGAGGAGCCTCTTAAAGAAGTTACAGGTCTGTGAAAGCCAGAAATCTTACTTGTTTGTAGGTGACCAAATACTTATTTTCCACCATAATTTGCAAATAAATTCTTTAAAAATCAGACAATGTGATTTTCTGGATTTTTTTTCCTCGTTTTGTCTCTCATAGTTGAGGTATACCTATGATGAAAATTACAGGCCTCTCTGATCTTTTTAAGTGGGAGAACTTACACAATTGGTGGCTGACTAAATACTTTTTTGCCCCACTGTAAATATTCACGACAGTTTGATTTGATTTAAAAGTCGTTCGAACCCTTTTTACAGTCATGCTTTGTAGGATGAACTGCAAAAATGTCTGTTTCTTTTCTTCCAGAATCTTTTCATGGGTTCCGATAAAGGTAAGACCTATTTTCTGTTCTGCGTGACAACCTCATCCTGAAGTATCACACGATCTAAATGTTATTAGAGGGTTTTATTAAAATTGGGATGTAATTTATTTCCTTGAGCTACGGCGTCGCTGGATTTTATGGTCACAGTAAGAACCTGTACCTACTTTTGATGAAGCCTTCCTGTCATCACCAGGAAAAGCTCCTAATCCAGGATCATCAGCTGTTTCAGAGAAAGTTCGCACTCGTCTAGAGGAGCTGGATGATCTGGAGGAGGTATGTAAACCTCTATCTGTAAAAGGGTTTGATTTAGGAGGGTTTCTGACCTTCATGTGTTTCTCTTGTTGATTTTAGAAGTTCTCAGCGAAAGCAGGAGTCTTATTTTACACCTGGTTGTCTGTTTTTTCAGGGTTCCCAGAGAGAACTGCTGAATCTCTCCCAGCAGGATTACGCCAACCGGATTGAGGAGCTCAACCAGTCCCTGAAGGAGGCCTGGGCCTCCGATCAGAAGGTCAGAGCCCTGAAGATCGTCATCCAGGTAAAATCAGGTGAAAAAATCCTTGCATCCTCGTTCTGGGGTGTCAGCACTGATCTGTGAACCGTGTGTTTCCAGTGCTCCAAGCTTCTGTCCGACACGTCCGTGATCCAGTTCTACCCCAGCAAGTTTGTGCTCATCACAGACATCCTGGACACTTTCGGTGCGTTTTTGTTTCCCTCGGATCCGTAAAAGAAAACAAGCTTTACTGACAGCGTTGTTGTTCGTTTGTTTGTAGGTCGTCTGGTGTACGACAGAATCTGGACCATGTGTTCCGACCCGAGACCCCTGCCAGGTTAGGACTCATACCCGTCAGCTTTTAGCAGGTGGCGCTTCTCAGCTGATATGTATTCAGTTTGTTTACTTTCTTCTCATATCAGACTCCTTCACATTAGAAGATGTGAACGACACGGCCAAGGAGACGTGCCTCAACTGGTTCTTTAAGATCGCCTCCATCAGAGAGCTGCTGCCGAGACTGTATCCATCACGCCATGCACATCTGCTTTTCATCTGCTCCAAATTCAGCCTTTGATTTGTTTCTGAAACTGTTTAGTTTTGATAGTTTTGATTCTGAGGACTCAGTCAGTCATGTTGGTGCTTCGTGAATAAGACTCTTTAACATCTGGGCTCAGATACGTTGAAGCCGCCATCCTCAAGTGCAACTGTTTCCTCAACAAGACGTAAGTCCTCGTAGTTTATGATTCTGGCTGCTTCTTTAAGCTTTGATCTTATCACCTTTCAGAAGGTAAATGGGTGAAGTTTCTTCTCAGAGGCATTCAGGAGACCCTCCCTCGGCTGACAGCGATGATAAGAGGGATTGGAGATCCTCTTGTCGCTGCTTACGCCAGAGCTTATCTCTGCAGGGTACGATTCACCTTTTCTCCCTTCAAACTTCCCGTTTTTTCAGTCTGTAACTGACTTTAATGTTTAAATGTAGGTGGGCATGGAGGTGGCCCCCCACCTGAAAGAGAGCCTGAACAAGAACTTCTTCGACCTGCTCACCACCTTCCGGCAGATCAGCGGAGAGAGTATCCAGAAGCAGCTGGTGGTGCAGAGGGTGGAGGCGCCCGAGTACCTGACGCTCTACTCACCTGCCATCAACTGGATCTTGCAGTGCATCGCCTACAGAGCGCCGGAGGTATTTCAACTCAAACAGGAATACCATTAAACATCAACTGGCATCCAGCTCACTAAAACCCTCAGAGACCTGAACCTGCTCAGAACTCTGAATTTTTCTTTCAGTCTCTTCTGACAGAGATGATGGAGAGATGCAAGACACTGGCCAATAAGTGAGTTTATTTAGTATTTATGTAGTATATTTAAGTATACAGTGGGGCAAAGAAGTATTTAGTCAGCCACCAATTGTGTAAGTTCTCCCACTTAAAAAGATCAGAGAGGTCTGTAATTTTCATCATAGGTATACCTCAACTATGAGAGACAAAATGAGGAAAAAAAATCCAGAAAATCACATTGTCTGATTTTTAAAGAATTTATTTGCAAATTATGGTGGAAAATAAGTATTTGGTCAATAACAAAAGTTAATCTCAATACTTTGTTAAATAGCCTTTGTTGGCAATGACAGAGGTCAAACGTTTTCTGTAAGTCTTCACAAGGTTTTCACACACTGTTGCTGGTATTTTGGCCCATTCCTCCATGCAGATCTCCTCTAGAGCAGTGATGTTTTGGGGCTGACGCTGGGCAACACGGACTTTCAACTCCCTCCAGAGATTTTCTATGGGGTTGAGATCTGGAGACTGGCTAGGCCACTCCAGGACCTTGAAATGCTTCTTACGAAGCCACTCCTTCGTTGCCCGGGCGGTGTGTTTGGGATCATTGTCATGCTGAAAGACCCAGCCACGTCTCATTTTCAATGCCCTTGCTGATGGAAGGAGGTTTTCACTCAAAATCTTACGATACATGGCCCCATTCATTCTTTCCTTTACACGGATCAGTCGTCCTGGTCCCCTTGCAGAAAAACAGCCCCAAAGCATGATGTTTCCACCCCCATGCTTTACAGTAGGTATGGTGTTCTTTGGATCCAACTCAGCATTCTTTCCCCTCCAAACACGACAAGTTGAGTTTCTACCAAAAAGTTCTATTTTGGTTTCATCTGACCATATGATGTTCTCCCAATCCTCTTCTGGATCATCCAAATGCTCTCTAGCAAACCGCAGACGGGCCTGGACGTGTCCTGGCTTCAGCAGGGGGACACTTCTGGCACTGCAGGATTTGAGTCCCTGGCGGCGTAGTGTGTTACTGATGGTAGCCTTTGTTACTTTGGTCCCAGCTCTCTGCAGGTCATTCACTAGGTCCCTCCGTGTGGTTCTGGGATTTTTGCTCACCGTTCTTGTGATCATTTTGACCCCACGGGGTGAGATCTTGCGTGGAGCCCCAGATCGAGGGAGATTATCAGTGGTCTTGTATGTCTTCCATTTTCTAATAATTGCTCCCACAGTTGATTTCTTCACACCAAGCTGCTTACCTATTGCAGATTCAGTCTTCCCAGCCTGGTGAAGGTCTACAATTTTGTTTCTGGTGTCCTTTGACAGCTCTTTGGTCTTGGCCATAGTGGAGTTTGGAGCGTGACTGTTTGAGGTTGTGGACAGGTGTCTTTTATACTGATAACGAGTTCACACAGGTGCCATTAATACAGGTAACGAGTGGAGGACCGAGGAGCCTCTTAAAGAAGTTACAGGTCTGTGAAAGCCAGAAATCTTACTTGTTTGTAGGTGACCAAATACTTATTTTCCACCATAATTTGCAAATAAATTCTTTAAAAATCAGACAATGTGATTTTCTGGATTTTTTTCCTCATTTTGTCTCTCATAGTTGAGGTATACCTATGATGAAAATTACAGGCCTCTCTGATCTTTTTAAGTGGGAAAACTTACACAATTGGTGGCTGACTAAATACTTTTTTGCCCCACTGTAAATAGGTATTTAGGAGATAATGATAATCTATTAATTATAAAATGTACTATAATAATAAAATTGGCACCTGCCACATGTAGTACTTAACTCATCCACCGGGGGCAGACGTCACATTCAGGACCCAATTTCTTTCAACGTACCAAAAAAAAGTTTTGTCAGAATCTGAGACAGAAAGTTGCTTCTGAATAATAAATTATTTTATTTATCAGAATTAAACTAAATGAGAAAATAATTAAAGCAGTCACAGTTTTTTTTCTTTACTTTTCTTTTTTTTTTTTTATATTTGAGATGTTTTATTTCAGGTTATTATTGTTTTTAATGAATAAAACTCTTGTACCAGCGCTTTGCTCCTGAATTCTATCATGAGGGCGTTCAGGCCAGAGTTTGTAGCAGCCAGAGCCACCGACTTCATCGGTATGATTAAAGACTGCGATGAGTCGGGCTTCCCAAAGGTCAGAGGTCATGAGTTCATTTATATATCCCTGTAGATCTGTTAAAATTTGTAGTTTTTCTTAATTTTTTAAAATTTCTTTGCAGCATCTGCTGTTTGGATCTCTGGGTCGCAGTCTGGCCTGCGCAGATCCTCCAGAGTCTGAGAGACTGACGATCCTCAACGAGGCCTGGAAGGTCATCACTAAAGTCCGAAGTCCTCAGGTTCGGCTGCATTTACGCTCCCTTTCACACAAAAACCCTGTCGGTCCAATCAGGTGTTTCAGGATAATTACTGCTGAATGTCATTGGTTGTTTTTAGGATTACATCAGCTGCGCTGAGATCTGGGTGGAGTTCACCTGCCGACACTTTTCAGTGAGTCTAACACGCTTTAACCAGATGAAACCAGATGAAAACTCTTTCAAACCTTGTGTTTGTTGTTTCTGATAGAAACGTGAAGTCAACACGGTTCTGGCTGATATCCTCAAACACATGACTCCAGACCGAGCGTTCGAGGACTCCTACCCTCAGGTTGGCAGGAGGATGCATTCTGATTCGATTCATGTTCTTCTTCTTTGCGTGCACTCTGTAATGAACTGTTATTTGTTTAGCTGCTGTCAGTAATCAGGAAGATCCTCACTTACTTCCACTACTTCTCCGTCCTCTTCTCCATGGTGAGCCGCTCAAAATGCACCAAAAATCCATCAACTTTTTCCAGTCGTGTCCGAGTTCTGCAGCTTTTCCTCTTCCCTCAGGAGCGTTTCCTGCCGTTCCTCGACATGTTTCAGAAGGACAGCGTGAGGGTGGAGGTCTGCAAATCCATCATGGAGGTCTTCATCAAGTAAGACACACGAGCTGAAACAGTGGAATTTATTTAATTAGTTAAATCTCTTCTTTTGATGTGGCGTTTTGTTTCTCGCAGACATCAGGTGGAGGTCACCAGAGACCCCGTCATCCTCAACGCCATGCTGCATATCTGCAAGACCATGCACGACTCCGTCAAGTAACATTTTTATGACTTTTATATTCAAACTATAATTTAAATCAATATTAGATGAATGTAGTTTAGATCTCTGCTCTGAAAGGGGGAGAGGTCAGACGATGTGCGTTTCTTTAGAGAATCTTAGATGTTTGA
The DNA here is from genome assembly GCA_006937955.1 of Pachypanchax playfairii. Lineage (NCBI taxonomy): Eukaryota > Metazoa > Chordata > Actinopteri > Cyprinodontiformes > Aplocheilidae > Pachypanchax > Pachypanchax playfairii. Next base: position 1,149,363 of record SSNP01000145.1, on the reverse strand, counting down.
GTAGAACAACCTGCAGTTGGTCTTTTAATCCTTAAATACGTTAATAACACCTCCGTCTTTTTGTCCTGCAGTGCCATGAGTCTAGAAGACGAAAAAAGATCTTTGTCTCTGCTGATTATCGGCTTCATTCGCATGGTGAGACTCCAGTTTTACTGGATTAAACTGCAGATACACAAACTTCTGTTAGGCTTCGTGCAGCACTCCAAATGTTCTCTGTGATTCTCTGCTCATGTCAACCTGCAGCTTCTTCTTTTATACAGTTCAAAGTAAAAGTTTAAACCTTTCAGAATGACTTAAACATTAGATCTGGACACTATAAACTGTAAAACAGACATGACTGAGTTCATAAGTCTTGAGGTTTTCCAGGTTTCTTTTGGTCGAGATTTTGAGCAGCAGCTGAGTTTCTGCGTGGAGGCCAGAGCCACCTTCTGTAACCTGGAGCCAGTTCTGGTGCAGCTCATCCACGTCAGTAAAAATCTTCCTTTGGCGTTTTTTAATTTTATTTTATTGAGACACAAACACCGTCTTCATTCTCAGTGTGCGACCTTGTTGTTTCCAGACGGTGAACCAGCTGGCCATGGAGACCAGGAGGGTGATGAGAGGGAATCACTCTCGGAAAACTGCCGCCTTCGTCAGAGTGAGTAAACGAGCTCGGTTCTAGTCCTGACATGTTGGCAGATTATTGGATCTGTGTTTCTGTCTTCAGGCGTGTGCTGCCTACAGCTTTATCACCATCCCGTCCCTCAGCAGCATCTTCAGTCGTCTCAACCTTTACCTTCTGTCAGGTCAGGTTGCGTTGGCCAATCAGTGCCTCTCTCAGGGTGAGCAGCTGATTGATCGGATGATTATTTCCTCCTTTGATTCTGTCACTTCTCTCAGTTTTAAATCATTTCCTCCATCTTGTTTCCTGTTTTTTTCATTCATGATGAACTTCCTGGTGTTTCTTGTTGAATCTATTTTCCGGTTCCAGCGGACGCTTTCCTGAAGGCAGCCGTCAGTATCCTTCCAGAGGTTCCTCGTTCCATCAGCGTGGAGGGGAAACTTCGCTCCTCTGAGAGCTTCCTGCTCGACTTCATCAACAACTTCTTGGCCACGCTGCTGGTTGTTCCGGTAAAGTTTGCAGTTGTGGGATTATAAAGTAGAATCAGACTGTTTATGCTGATGAATCCTCTCGCGTTTACAGGACCATCCGGAACATGGCGTGCTCTACTTGGTCCGCGGTCTGCTCAACATGGTTCAGGATTACACCTGGGAGGAGAACGGCGACGCCAAAGTGCGAGTTTACATCAGCGCTCTGCCGCTGCTGGCCGCCATGAGTCAGGAGACGTATCTCTATTCCATCCCTAAAAGTAACAACACACACTGGGAATTTACCTGATTTGTGTGTTTAGAAAAGTATTTTCTTATCACGTTTCCATGTTCCAGTGGACTCCAATGAGACGCTGTATGGAGGCGACCCGAAGTTTCTGTCAGAGATCAACAAGCTGTGTGAGACTCTGATTGGACAGATCTTGGACCATCTGAAGACGCTCACTCGGGACGAGGTCAGGCTGCGTACAGTGACCAGCACGACTCGCTGCTTTTAGTGTTTCTGCTCTTCGTGTCACTCTGACTTGTTTTCTGACTCTTTGCAGCAGAGCATTCGGCGCCAAAGCGCTCTGGCCTTCTCCCTGTTTGGTGTCCTGTTGGCTCACGGCAATCTGAAGAACAACAAGCTGAATCAGCTGACCGTCAACCTGTGGAACCTCAGCCACAAACACGGATACTGTGAGACCCGTGTCTCTGTGAGTTCATGTTTTACAGACTTGGATCATATCAGAACTTTTGAGCTTTTTGCCACAAACTTTGTCTTGACTTGTGTCGTCTGCATCAGGTTCGGACTCTGGAGTTCATCAAACATCAGGCTCAGCAACCCGACATGGCTCACCTGTCAGATACGGTCCAACGGCTCACACTGCATTCCCGCACCTGAACCACAGAAACGGTTCTAAAAACAATCACACATGTAAATAAAAACTAACAAGAAGCTGAACGATGCCTCGAAGTTGTTTCTTCGCGATAATCTCAGACCGTTGCAACAGTTTTACTGTCGAGTGGATCAAATCCTCAAACTTAAATAGTTTTTTTGCACAAACACACACCAGCATCACAAGCTGAACTGTACAGTTTTACTGTAGAGACACACACTTGAATTAGGCTTCAGTGATGAACATTTTCTGAGATTTCCCAGCTGTAGGTCAAAGGATGAAACACTTTCTCTTCAGTCCAAAACAACTTTCACAGCTGGTCCCGTACGGAATGCCCAAGTGGACAAAATAACAGCTTTTGAATTGGGTCCCTGTGGAAAGTTTATCTATTGAAGACGACTCTGTGAACAACCTCAGCTGGGAGAAATAGAGATTAGTTCTGATTGGATTAACAAGCTAATGGTGCGTTCACACCGGCCACTTTGTCAACGTCAAGCAACGCTGATAACGCTCCAAATTTGACGTTTGAAGTTGAAGCTCATAACGCCTGCCAGTCAGAGCGCATAGGCGTTAAAGCTCGTAAAGTCTGACCGAAAAAGAGCGCGAAGGCGGGGCTTCCTTTGTTTTGGGATGTTCGGAGCTATGGCAGATCATATTGAGACAGTGGCTTGGATTTATTTATTTCATAGATCTAGACAACGTCGACGTCGGGTGCATCAGCACCGTTTGTGGATACACCCCATTCTTCAGATGCGTTCTGAGTTTGGTGAGTTTAACCATTTGCTCCAGGAGCTACGTTTGGATGAGGTTCATTTATCTTCCATTTTGGCTGTTCCCGCTTCTTTCCGGCTACGTGCTGTGACGTCTTACGTCACTACGATGAGACGCTCTCATTGGTTGACATGCCGCTTCAAGAGCGTTATCAACGTCAAAAGTTCAGCTAGCTGAACTTTGAGCTTTTCAAGCGTTTCAAGCGTCAACGCCTGAAACGCTAGAAAAGCTTGAAAAGTTGCCGCTCATAATGCTCACAAAGCGCCGCAGAGCCGTTGACGTCTGTCTGACGCCCGTCCACCATAGACTTTACGTATAAACTTGCCGCTTATGAAGTTGATGGTTGGGCCGGTGTGAACGCACCTTAATGGCTAATCATAGCATGTCCAGGTCCAAAGTGGACTGCTGACATTTTAAAACTCTTCATTTTTTACAATTTACTAAAAATACTTTCATAAACATTTACATTGCCAGTGACTTTGTTATGCTGTTATCCTGGGGAAAGTATTATTCCCACAAGACGTTTTCAGGTGATACAGCTAGCTGCTACTGTTAGCATTTGCAAATCAAAGAATTCTCTGTAAAGAAAAGGTGTTTTCTTCTTCTTCACCTTTCGGATGCTCCCTTCAAGCGTCGCTACAGTAAGTCGTTCGTCTCCTGAAAAACAGCCTTCAGTCGAAGTGCTTAGTTGTTCAAACAACAGGTAAGATATTAGCTGTTCATAAAGGCTCCACAGAAACCTGCTTTAAAAAAAAAATCAGGACTTCATGTCCCTTTACAGTTAAAATCAACAATGAACTTGTAACACTTGAGTTTATCTTTTTTTTTTCTTTTAAGCTGCTTTACTGGAATGTTTTAAATTGATCTGACACTGAACCAACGATTCCCAACATGGTTTCTGTTTTCTCTATGAAACATTTCACAATTTACTCGTATTGATTTATTTTACTGTTAACTTTGGGAGTTCCACAGATCAATGCAAATAGTTACCTAAAGTCATAAATAAACACATCGTAGGCTTGTTTCTTTAAAGACACTATGGAGTGTAGTACGAGTACTTAAAAACTGATTAAATGTCCCTTTTTAAAGACAAATGTAAGCTGAAGATCATGTGACACTAACAGAAATTAGACAGAAAGTTTTAAGAAAAAAACTGCACATTTCAGTCCAACACATACTTTTAGTGTCTTCATTTCAAACTCAACATTTTCCACATTATTATTTAAATTTGACATCTGGAACAGAGCCTTTCGTCTCAGATGCCCAGGAGCTTAAGTGAAGCTCAGCTCGTGTGCGTTGAAAGATGAAGTCATTTTCTTGTAAAAGAACAGAAAACATATTGATATTTAAAGTGCAACGTAACCTCTGATGTCTTCATGTCCATGAAACTAGAGCTGAAACGCTGACACGTGAGTATGTTTTAATTTACATTCGACAGAAGACGTAACGGAATAAGATGTTGAACAGATAGTTATCAGCAGCGACGTCGTGGCTCTGAACGAGCCCTCCGAGGCTGACCGATAAATTAAACACTTCAGAACAGTAGCGAGCTGACTAAACCCTTATTTATTGTCCTCCTGGAGATCGTTCTCATCTCCATGAGGGTTTCCACAGGATGAACAGAGTTCACCTGCTGATCGCACACTCCTAAACAGCAAGCATGAGTCCCAAACTACCAAAAAAAAAAAAAAGATAATTAGGGTAAAATATAATCTTACAACAGTTCAACGTGGGGAGAGTTTGCTGTTTGGCGCAGTCAGTCCAGGCAGAGTTGACGGACATGTTTTTTGGTGGAATGATGCTTGTTTTTGGTTTTGCACTGACGTGTTGGGATGATGGGACTTTCATCAAACAGCGCGCCTCTAAACCACAGCACACCGCCTCACCCGACCCCGTCTGTTGAGGTGAAGGAAGGAGGCAGGGTGGTCTTATCATTTTTTTCCTAACCCCCAGTTGTGTTTGTCGTTCTGGTCATGATCCGCAGGCTCAGTCTAGTTCTATGGGGCTGCTGTCCTCATGGACCTCTTCAGCACCATCTTCCTCTTCACCAGAACCCATCAGGCTGTTCAGCAAATTTCCTGCCGGATGAAGTTTGGTTTTCAGTAAGAGATTTAACATTAAAATAAACAGGAAGTGAACTCATAAGTGTGACAAAAACTCATTTAAATAATTCAGGATCAAAATCTTCTGATATTCTCAGCATCTACTCATGAGGCACCACTTTGTTTTCCTTATAAAAAAGAAAATGTCAATTTTTTTACTTTTTTAAATAAAAAGAACAACGTGGGATTCCGTCAGCAGCTGCATCGTGTACTGGCATTTTAATACAACAAATCTAAGTCAGCTGGTCAACTCACCTAGCAGGCCTCCGTATGATGGAGACTGTTTGGGTGGAACACCGAAGAAAAGCTGCCCTATTCTGTCGAGATACTGAGCCGCAGCAGCGGGAGGGAGGAGGAAAAACATGAAGCAGCAATCAGCCATGTTGTTTCACAACATAAATTTAAAAAATGACACTTTTAGCCACTTAGCAGACATAATGTGGTTGGATTAGACGAGTGAAGAGTTCAAGTCTTGTGACACTCACCTCATTATACATGGGGTCCCTCTTCAGGGAGGGCTGATATTGTTCACATAACACTGTGAAAACTGTTAATTTACCCCTAAAGAAAAAAAGACAGAGTTTGCAAAACTGTTCTTCAAACACAGGTTAGTGATAATTAGAATTAGGCAGAAGTATATTAAGTATATAGCCAAATGTATTGGGTCACTCCTCGTAATCATAGAATTCAGGTATTCCAATCACTTCTATGGACACAAGGTGTAAACTATGACCCACACAGTCTGCAGGCAGCATCTACTAACACTCTCAGGAGCTCACAAGGTTCCAGCGTGGGACCTTGACGGGATGCCACGTGTGCAATAGGTTCATTTGTGAAATTTCCTCTCTACTAAATGTTCCATAGTCAGCTGTTCATGGTATAACAAAGTCATGTAAACTCACAGGTCATCCTGAACCACATGGAAAACCTCCTCACAAGAGCTGAAGCTGTTACAGCTGCACAGTCGACTACGGCTTGGGAATAAGAGGTCACTAAGGTTCATGTGTGTAAAAGAGACGTCCCAATACTTTTGGCAGTATTGTGTATGAGACTTGTCCTCACCCATCCACTGCCAGCAGCAGAAACCAGATAAAGTTTAGTAGAGGCTGGACGAAGGGAGGGCCCTTCTCTATGGACGGGTGTTTCTCTGTGTAAGTGCTGAACACCACGGAAGCGCTGTTTTTGTTCTTTAAACAGAGGAATCTGGAAGGAGACGAGAGAACAAAGAGGTGAATAATAAAAAAAGAGGATAAGATCATGTGAAACATGTCAGAACTATCGATAGACTCACTGTAGGACGGCCTGCGCCACAAACATGTCGACCTCACTGCGGTAACCTCGTGATGACGAGTACTCCACCAGCATCTGAGCACAGCCCTCCCCATCAGAAGAATGTAGGAAATGATAACGAGACTCGCTGTAGTTTTGCTCTGGAAGGTCAAAACAGACAGAATCAGGACACGAAAAGTCAGCATGCCGTTTGTTAACTTTTTTTATTTTTATGACTATTTCTATAAAGAGGTTTCAAGAGTTCAAGACTTCTGTGACAATCTGGAAACTCTCACATAATGGACCTTTAAAACAAGGCTGTGGCTTTTTTATTTTATTTTTGCCTTTTGTTCCTTTTTCTAATATCTGTTTTGATAAAACATAATCTTCTAAAACAACAGCAACATTCTAGATAGCAAAACTTTCAAACTGCTATAAACATTTAATGATCCTCATTTTATGAATTTGAATACAAATAAAAAACTACTTCAGGTTTCCAAAGTAAGTAGTTCCTCCAAAAACCAGTAGATCACCTTTCCATAAGATGACAGCCAGCAGCTGGTGGAGTTTTGGGTGACCCAACTTGCCGGATCCTCCGGTGGACCATTTCAAAGCTCTGGATACAAATGCGACTCTCTCTGGAGAGTTTGGATCCATCAAGCTGAAGAGTTTGGCCAAGTTTTCTGCTCCACAAACAACCACAAAACACGTTCCAAAATATTTACTCATCACAGTAAGACTAAGATTTTATAAATCACACATCTAAAGTCTCAAAGTTTATAAATGAGAAAACTGAATTAACTCTCCACCTCGCTGATAAGCTGACAATTTCATTTCTGACACAATAAAAGAAAAGCAGGTAAAAATAGCACATTTATCCACTTGTCAAACAGCATCAGATCTTTGGGAGTCTTTTAAAGGACTGACTGTTTGAAACACACCTAAGATCTCATCTTCAACTTTTGTATCAGACTTCTCCAAAACCTCCAACACCAGCATGGAAAGATCTGCTGCACTGTTTTGCTGAAAAACAACAACACAATTACATTTATTTTCCAATTCCCAATTTTTTTCACAGAAAGTGTTGCATGAAAAAAGATATGTAAGAAATATGAGACTGCAACACAAAATAGATATTAGAGATATTTCTTAAGAAAAAATCCTGGTGCAGTTTGTACCTGGTTATAGCTGAAGAACAGCAGAGCACCACTGTACATCAGCTCCCTGGCCTCAGCATGTTTTCCTTGTGACATATACCTGATGAGAGACACACGCATTAATAGAAGACACTATCTAAAAATAATGAGTCTCATAAGTCAGATATTTACAGGTTTATGATGTCCTACATGAAAAGGTCAACATGTGGATTCAGCAACTTCCTGATATGGAGGAAATAATGATGAAGATGATGAAGAGATTCAGAAACAGGGAGGAACTCATGCTGTTAGACAGCAAAACTAGTATTTTCATGACCCCAACAGAGTAAATGACAGTTCATAATGTTTTTCACTAAAATCCCTGACAGGATTAATGATGTACAACGGAAAAACTCTCAAACAAAAACTGTACCTTAAAATAAAATAATTAAACCAAGCTGAAACATTAGAGGCAGGTGGGACAGCAGAAAGTGGCTACCAAGCTATATGCTAGCACAGCTGAAAAGCGTCTAAAATACGTAAATCTAATGACAGGCTAACGCTCCTAAACAGCTAATCTCTGGATTCTGTTTCCTTTCAATGTATATTTTCTTGAATAAAACGGAAAAACAGCTGTCTCACTTTCTTATCTTGGCAGTTTCGCTAACACAACTTTGCTATCATCAGCTCTGTGCTAGCGGTGTTTCCATTTTAGCCAATAGCTGCTGACCTTCTAAAGATAGACAGGACAGCTGTCCAAACAAACACAAGAGTAGGCGTATCCGCTCTGAAATCCAACCAATCACACAGCTGTAAAAGAACGGTTGACAGCAGAATGATCTGGAACAGGCAGGCCTGAAAACGAGGTCTCACCTAAAATATAAAGTTTTATACATCTGATGGGCTTCATAATAATCCCCCTTTTCCACGCTGGCTCGTAGTTTTCCTTCGACCCTCTGGACGCCACCTCGGTTTCTGGCACTGGAGCACCTCAGGGACTCGGGCTCCGCCATGGCGGTTCCTTCGTAGCAGCAGCACACGGACAGACGGCAGACCTGCCCTTGTTACGTCTGTCGTAAAACAGGAATTATAGTGGGAAATACGTTGTTAGAATTAAGATTTTTATTTCGATGTTTTACAAGAGTTCTTAGAATAGAAAAATTACATTAAAAACATTACATTACATTAAAAACTGCAAGTAGTTTTGCAAATGTATCAGAAAGTTTTTCAACATTTTAAGTTATTAAAATGTGACATTATTGTATTAAGTAATGATTCTTTATATGACAGAAACAAAGACCTGGGACACTTTAACAAAGTCAAAGTTGTTTCCTTATGTGAAAATAAAAAGCAATAAATGATCACACTACATCTATCCAATATAACAGCTTGTTCCGGCAAGAATTTGGTGGAGGCTGGTGTTTATCTCCAGCAGCATGAAGAACAATCTGATGTTTATCTTGTTTTTTTTTAATATAAACATGAAGGTGGAACTTCATACTTTAACTATACGTTGATAACTTATTTCATACAGTGTTTAATCTTAATTTTAAAGGTAAAGTTGAATTTGTGGCTTTCTACAGATTAAATGAATGAGTGATGGAAAATGTTATGGGTTGCAGTACAACAAATTCGACACTAGATGGCGCCAAACACCGAAGCGCGTTTTTTCACTGTAACATCTATATTCGATGGCGATGTGGCCTTAGTTTCACACGTAGCAAACATGTCTCAGTTAATTTGTATCCGTATTGTCCGAGGACATAGTTTTATCTGACATATTACTGCGACATGCCCAGTTGGAGTCGTGTCTAACCTGTGGGAACAGACGTTGTTTTGAAGGAAGCGGGTCGTCACGTCCCACGCCGAGGAGGGTTTTTCCGGTTAAAGTTTCCTTTGTGATTCGGAAGTGGCAGTGGGATGCCGAAGCCGTTTATCCTCAGACACAACATATAAGTGGCAAACATGATAAGTAAGCATGATTATAACGTTAAACGCGTTTGAGCTGTAGTCTTATGTACATAGACAGAAAAACGCCGCAGCGGTAAACATGTATTTAGCGGTTAGCGGTAATGTCGAGGTGCTAACGGTTGGTGGGGTTGTCTGCAGTGAAACTTAGAAGATTTCAGATGTAGTCGGTTTATGTTTGGAGTGTGAAACTGTACAGTATGTTGGCATTTTGTTTATAATATATTTTATGTGTAAGAGTTAACATTGTAGCCTACATTTAGCATGCGTTAAGGATTTAACTACTGTCTAGACTAGCTAACAATAGCCTAGCATGTGTCTGTTTTGGACAGTGACAGCTGCAGGTTTCGGACCCCTGGCATTTGTGCTGAGGCCCGATGAACCGCGAATTCCTGTAGCCAGAAACATCAGTTGTCATGGTTCTTTTTTTAACCTCCCTAAGCTCACAGGGGTTTTTAATACAGTACATTCACTGTTGCTTTGCATTCTACTGCTCACCATCATGATCGGTGGTGTGTCTGTCAGGTAACAAACACATGAAGAGGCGTTTCTTTTTTTTCTTTAACAGATCTCAGTTCATTGTCCTGCTGAAATGGGAAGCTGCTCCATCAACGTTCTGTAGCACACAGGTAAGATGTCTGTCTGGACTTGTGTGTATGTGTGTGTGTGCAGCTTGAAGCCACATCCTTCACCTGTTCACTGTGGGAACAGTAAAGCGCTTGTATTTCGTGTTAGTGGTTTTCATGTGTTTCACAATTCAAAGAATCAAGGCTGTCGGGGCGTGCTGGCCTTGTTGTGTATGGCTGCAGTTGTGACACATTTCTGAGCAACTAGTGTGGGCGTGTGCAGAGGAATGCGGGTCTTTTTGCACTACAGAACATGTTTAAACAGCAGCCATGTGTTGGGAAGTGGCAGCCCATGTCACTGTCAGCATCTCCTGGATTACATAAGAAAAAGGTCAGTTTAATTAAGTGTGCAACGTTTGACATGACAGATTATATTTTTAAAAATTGCTCATAATTTCTGATATCCATCTCAGTTTGAGATTTTTATTTAGGGAAGCCAGTACAAACACATTATCTCTCTTACCATCTCATCATGATTTCTTCCACAGTTTTTGAATATGCTCTGTATCAGATATTTTTAAGATAATTTCTCTTTAACGTATCTTCAACTCAGTTTGTTCTCTTACCCTCAATAGACTTGTTTACTTCCTTGCAGATCTCAGTTCATCTTTAAATTTTGTTTTAAAGTCCATATTGTGACAGATTTGCGGGCTCCCTTTGATGCCCTCTCTGACAGTATGTCAGCTGGATTAACAAACTGTGTGACTGTGATGATGATCAGCTGACGCAGTCACATAGTCTTCAGCTGTAAAGTATCAGATGCTGTGATATGCAAACGGAACTGTTTGTAAATTATTTCTTTTGTCTTCTGATGTCGATGCTGGTTTAATTGACCATGTTATAATTTATTTAACATGTAATGATCACCTCCTGCTCTGATCACAGTTAGAATTCAACAGGGTGCTTTATCTTTTTATAGGAAAAATTCTTGTGCAAAAAAATGTGTTTGGACAAAAATGAAGGTGTTTGCCTCACTCGGAGCATTAAATGAAAATTTACCATAACTTGTGGTTTCTCTGTTGCAGTTTATACACGTGTGTCAGCAGGTGACTGTAAGGAGATGAGTGACAAACCAGGCGGCTTGTGCTTATTGTTTTTAAGCCAGTTTTTAGGAATTCCCATTAGAACCCATATCTCATAACACAGCTCCTTGTCAGTAGCGAGCATGTGACAGATCAGTAAGCAGTAAGGAAATGTGTTGTGTCTTAACAAAACAAAAACAAACCGGTTTATCTCCTAGGAGCGGGAAGAAAATAAGCCATTACCGGAGGTGTTAGAATGACATTCACAATGTCAGACAGGATACGATCATAATGTCAGTTGGATGGGAACTGTCCCTGTTCCATTTTAACTCTGCAGTCAACATTTGGTTTAATTATTTCCATACTGTATTTTTTATGACTTCCTTTATAAGATTCCTCTCATGAGCTGTTAGTTCTCAGAGAGGGACAAAACTTTTGGAAATGTCACACAAGCTGTAAAGAAGTTAAAGAGAGAAACATTAAAACAGCTGCTACAGCAACAGTTATAAAAGCTCAAACATGCAAATCCTTCTCCTGATGCCTCATTTAATCCATAGCCTTCATCTCCACACTCTTACTCATTCCAGAGTTGTGTGTTGGACAAGAAAGGTGCTCGGTTTCCAAAAAAAACCTGCTTTTCGACTTCTTAAAATCTGCAGAAGTTCCTGTTGTTTGTTTGTTGTTTTAAGTCACAACTGTTGAATTGACACTTTAGTTTTTGATGTGTAGTAACTGTAAAATACTCCAAATTTCTTACTAATCAGCCAACAAGATAAACTTTATTTAAAAAAATGAATAAGTTAAAGGGGCTTCGGAGTTGTAATGAAACGTTATCTGTTCTTTATCTGTTCTGATCTCAGTGAAGCTCAGAGTGACTCACTCAGGCGATGGACCAACACTTTGTATCCTGATCTTTTCCTCACACATTAAACTTTCATCTGCATGTTTTTATTCCAGGTCACTCTGTCACCATGGCAACTATAGACTCACTCAAAGGGGAGGAACACAGTCCTGGCACCATGGAGGTTACTGGGACTTCAGGTTCGGCCCCAAGCCCCCAGAGTGAGGCGGTGACCAGTGAGCTTCAGGAGCTCTCAATTCAGCCAGCACGGAACCTTCTGCCTCTACAGGAGCGCAAGAACGGTGAGAACATGGTGCATGTTACATCCAACAACACAATTCAGTGACACGCTTTGGATAAATGTCCAATGTCCAAATCAATATAAACATTTAAAGATGGACGATGCGTCTCCTTCTATTTCCTTTGTTCCAAAGCAGATCCATATTATCCTGTTTATAGACACTACGAAGGGACGGACTCAAAATTTATACCCGTTTCATCTCCATCTTTCCCTTCACATTCCCATGTTTTGTTATTGAATATCAATGGCGTAAACACACATTTTCCATAAAATGTTGACTCCTCTTTTATGAACTGAGACATTGTTTTCCAAAATAAATCCCATTTGCATGTTGCAGTTGCAAAACTAGTTTTGACCTGAACACAGTTATATAAACAAAAGCCTCAATTTGTTTTTTTCAGAATGTTCTTTTTACATTTCCATAACGATATATTTGCCTTTAGCTTGACTCTGACAGACGGATGTTTCCATTAGATGATTCATGTTCAACACATTACCACAGAAGATCCCTCTGCAGCTCAGGATCATTTGATCTTACACACCAGCTTCTAGTCGCTTCTGTTTCTAGATTGCTGTGTGATCGCATGCAGGACTTTGTGGGCCTCCCTTGTGTTTGGAGAAATCAACACTCAGATTCTGGACCGCTGGACTTCCAGCAGCTTCTTTAGGGCTGAATCATGGTGGAAAAGTTGAGTGAGTTTGATTTATGTGTTTTTGGGTTAAAGCTACTCTGATAAGTTTTAAATAGATCCAAGCCATTCCTTCTTTTAAAACCGCCTGCATGAACAAAATGAATAATGTCTTTAAGTTGCTACATAAATCTGAGCTGATTTTGTTTTAAATGATGAGGTTAAATCTGTCACCTTGGATATTTGTTTCGGATTTTTGCCATTATTCGTTTCTGCAGTTGTTTTTTTTATTTCCTGATCAGTTTGATCTGTGATTGATCAGATTTCAGGACGCTAAACAAAAACTAAACACAGAATGAGTCGGATCACTTCAGCCTTTTCGCTTTAGCACTTTTATTATAAGAAATTCTGAATGTTTTTGCCTTGTGTTGTTAAATAAACAGAGAGATCAGAGGGTTCTGACTCCTGGAGCTGTGTAACTAATACTTAAACACACACACATATCTTGGCATTTTAGAAGAGGCAGCCATACTGGCCATTACTCTCAGCTGGGCGTTGGCTGCTTTTTGTTTGGGAAGCACCGTCTGTTGTTCTTGTCTCAAGATGAAGGTCAGACAAGGTCGTCCTGGTAAATATTTTATCACCTGTATGACACTCAAACAGCTGCTGCAATGCAAACACACAGATTAATGTGTAAGAAAAGGTTCTAGTTTCAAACCTTCACTGTGTTGCTACAGGAGACCGGAGAGGAAACAGTGTTGTTGAGCAGCATCTTAAGTGATGGTTCCATCATTTATTTAGAAATGTTTACAATCAGCTGTGTGACCCTATGTCACAGGACCAAGTCTTTCTCTCACACACTCTCTCACCCTCAGGCCACCACTCCCTCTTTGAAACAATCCCTGCTCTTGTTGCCCTATACTGACACTTTACTCTGCCACTCTGAAGTAGACATGTTGATGCAGGCATTTCAGCAGCTCATTCAGCATGAAGATGCCTTCAGACCACTCGAAGATGTCCAACACACAACATGCATGTGCATCTTTACAAGCTTTTAACTCTAAAGAGAACCTGCACAGTAAACAGTTACCTGACTGACCCCACGTTGTGCTTCGTGTTACTGCATAAAATTCCTTCCTTGCAAATATGCATGTGTTTGGAGATTTCTTGGCACACACACATATAAACATGCATGTTCTTCAGGATGAGAACTGGACACAGATGTTCTGGGATCTCAGAGTACTTTGTTTTAAGATATGAAGGTCGATGTCAACAAACAGGTCTGAGAAGCTGTTTACATTTCCCATCTTCCCAGTTACAGTCTCACTTCGGGGCCGTTGGGCTGGAAACAAAAGCGCTCACGCTTTAATAATGTGACTGAGATTAACAAAAACAACTTGAAAGTGGAGAAGCTACTTTGAGTGTAGGAGTCTGGGCCATTGGAGCAGCAGCAAGAGGAGGAGGAGGAGGATGGAGGAGTCGAGAGGAGGGGGAGGTCATGTCTGAAATGGCTGCAGCATTGCATAACTTCTCAGAGGGAGCAGAAGGAAAGCGAAGGAAAATGAAAAGCGAGAAGGGAGGGGGTGTGTTTGAGGTGGTGAGGTTTGGCACCAACTTGTTTATGTTCTTTTTACTTCTAAATTAACTGAGAGGAGAAGTGAATAAAAGTTTTCTTTGTAAAGAAAAGAGGTAGCCAAAAAACAATGGTGGATCTAAAGTAAGGCTGGAACTGATGGGTGGACCTTGCTGTTACCCACAGAGTTATAAAGCACAGGCACAGCCCCACACATACACACACACGCCCTCTCTGCTGGGACAAGCACAAACTTGTAGACGCAGTCTGGACAGGAGTGTGTGAGGTGTGTTGCTACCTGTGGAATATCAGCTGCCAGTCAGAGGGAAACATTCTCATTCTGCGCTCAGCTTCAGCTGCTTGTATTAAACCACATTGTTGACTGTTGCTGTTTGGGGAAGCACGAGTGGTCAAGCATGTCAGGAAGGTTTAGAGTTCCTTCAGCGTGGTGCAGAGGGACATGACCATCCAGTCAGGTAACATCTGTCTGCAGCTGTATGTTTGCTAAGATAAGAAAATGGATTTATTGTCTTCTTTTGATGTATTTTGCTCTTGACCTTTTTGAGTTTTCACAAAATGGTGTGCTTCTGAAGAATTTTGCAGAAATTTTTGAAAGAAAGAAGTCAAAATTGTTGTAAACTGAATTGGTGTCCTGAGGGAGAAGGAAACAGGTAGGACCATGAGGACAAGTTTTTAAGATCTCCCTAAAGCATAACTTAACGGGTGAGTGTGTTGGCATGTTGAAAGAGTTTTTTTTCCCTCTGCAGCTGTCAGTTGTGCTACCAGATTTACTCTTCTACTAGAACTCAGGCTTCACACGGATAACCTGCCTGTTTCCAGGTGGAGCTAAAGAGTTGATTTCATTGAAAGAAGGTGAACAGAGACTGAGCACAGACTCGGTGACAGAGACTAAAACTGGGGGGGGGAAAGTAGGTTAGAGGCGTCACCAACTCTGCTCCAGATTTAAGTGGAAATGACCCCGTCATTTCAGTCAGAACAGACTGTTCCAGAATCACAGCATGAACTACATCTCGTTTTAAAGCGCGTTCTGTAGAAACTGTGAGCTGTCCTTTGATTTGAATTCAAATACAAGAACAGCTGATTTCCTTAACAAAAGGACTGGTGCAACCAGTTGATCCTTCAGTGTTTGATGCACTTTCAGGATATTTGTAACAAAAAAGCTCCAGAGTAGGTTTGTGCATCATTATCTGCATATTTGTAATAATCATCTTCATTCACCTGTTTATATGTCGTTTTCTATCACTCATCATCTTCATGATTTCATTAAAGACACAAACCGTATGCCAGTGTTATGTTTGGCTTCTCACTTCCTTAAACATGTTAATTCAGATGAAAGTGGCCAGAAGGTTAATGCACACAGAGAGAGAGAGAGAGTTGGTTGTGAACGTTGTGATGACAGGAGTAAAAGTGAGTAAAATGAAGGTTGTTTTGCAGCTGATGTTGTCATCCCAGTTAGAGGTCGCCAGTACGATATCAGCTAATGAGGGATTAAATCCTAGTGTTGTCTGTAAGCCATGTTCAAACAGCACCATGGCTGTGTGTTTCTGTCAGTATTTAACAGTTTTTTTTTTTAGATTTTAACATCCTGCGTCATTCAGAGTTATTAATTCAAACAGATAAAGGTCATTTCTCTGTGCGTTAGCTGATTCGTTCATGCTAAGGTTTGTCTTGGCAGACGATAGAAAGGATCGGTTTGCTTTTATTAGGTAAAAGTGCTAATGTGTTTTAACACATGCAACCAGGATGTTCAGCTGGGATGCTTCTAAAGATGCAGTGGTTAGATATGGCCACTTCGGCCCAGCAGTGATTCAGGGAACTGATGGTACTGTTATGTAAGAGATTGGAAGGCTGCCAGCAACAGAGTCCCCAAAGCTCTAGAGTCAGGCTGAGAGTAGGAACGCAGTCAAGGGGCAAGCGTAAGATCACAGGATTGATAGAAGACACGAAACGGGGAATAAAAACCTGCCTGTCAAATTTAATATCAGAAAGGAAGGAAGGAAAGAATGAAGGTGTTATCAGTCAAAGCAAAGAGCTGCTGCAGATCTCCACCACTGTGTGCCAGTGATACTGTCACAGGCCTGGATTATACTCCATCTTCCAATCAGGTTAAATATGTATTAAGATGTAAAATAAAATGTTGACATTACATCTTACAGAATTCCATAGTCACAAAACAGTTTGGAAACAAATAACAGAACCAGATAGTTCCAGTGTTGATTAACACCTTGATGCAAAACATAAATGCATTAAATATGGTTCATTACTAATGCAAATGTTATAAGAGCCTGAAGTTCACAAGTGTGTCCAGCACACAAACGCCCTCGACCTCACATGATGAATCAGCTCACTCTCACTCTGCTACTTGTGTTGAGACCTGAACACACCGTCAGGATTTGGTAGCCGTCCATTTTCACAATATGTTCCGACAGCGCGGTATTTCTGCAAGCACCAACACACTCACGCTTTTGATTTGCAATCCAGCAAATTCCTGTTAAGATAATGAGAAGTCAGCGAGCATGGCCGAGCAGCCTCCATCAGATAAGTTGCCTGAAGCCAAAGAAAAGCTTCGCAAGTCTACTCTTAGCAACAAGAACACAGAGCCTGCACACCCACAGGTACAAGCCCACTCATGCAGCATGTGTTGTGTCTTTACAGCATGTATTAGAGCCTCAGAGAGCAGCCTTGGACTAGGCAGTACCAAGTACACGAGCACTGACAATTTTCTTAGAATAATGGATCTTTTTCCTACAATCAGTAGGACTTTTACTGGAACTCGCATGAACAGACATTAGATACAGCTTCAAGCATGTACGCTCTCATTTGGAGATGCTGTGTTGTTTCTTGCGTTACAACAGCGAGACAATTAAAAAGAACAATTGTGGAAAATAAAAATAAAGCTGATGCGCTTCAGTCAGAGTGAAATCAAAGTGTTAGCTGCTGTGCTGCAGAATGTTTCAAACATCTGGAGTAAAAAAATATTAACTTCTAAAGCTGGTTTCTCACTGCTGTTGTCAAACTTTCTGTTTTTAAAACATCTCAAAGTTTACAGAAGTTTTTAGTTCCTCTCGTGGGCCGCCAAGTATTGATCCCTGTATTTTGAGCCTTTTCAAAGTATTCATGAGACCAATTTGGAGTGAAAATACTCTGTCGTCACACACTCATCTTTAACACATCATCAGTGCAAGAAATGTGGCAAAATATTGTGTTCTGACATAGTTCTATCTTTTATATTTATATTTTTATTGTGATATATTAGACTGCAAGAACAGCAATTAATAAAACAAAATAAAGAATAAAGATATTCTGAGAGCAATAAAATTTAAGCAGTACAAAATAACTTTATTCTACCGTTATGAAACTTGTCTAAGCTTCATATTAGACACTCTGGACCCTCTGATGGTTTTACAATAGACTAAATAACTTCAGTAATTCAGGTCGCAGCAGGAAGTGGTGTTCTGATGATTTATGCTACCCTGATGAAAAATGCCTCCATAGTACAAATTAACAACTTTCATAATGAGATGTTATTAGAAGTTTATACAGTATTCTTGTTTATGGTGAGTGTGTCCTGTTAATTATTTAAACATATTTTTATGATCTTTCCCTGATATTTTCTATATAAAAGCCCTCTGGGTCCTTATCGGCCATTGTTGGGTCCTTCTCCTCTGGGTGTGTCCAAACATTTGCCTGTCGCTCTGACAATGCAAAGAAAGTAAAAATAACATCATATTTAGTGTTTCTGTCCTGGGAGAATTTATTTAATAGGTAAAAGTATTTATTGAAAAATATAGAAACAAAAAATAAACGATAAATCTGTTTATTGAAGTCAAGACTGTAGAACGGCGCATGTGCAGAAGGAATCGGTAGCACATCTCAACAGAACACCGGTTCCAGTAATGGTTGTCTGAGACACGGCTGCAGAAAAGTTATTTAGTACTGCTTTAAAGCATAATTAAGGAACATTGTGACTTAACTAAAATAAGAATATTTGCACATTTGTGCAATTTCTTCAGTTTATTTCAACAAAACTTTTAGAAGCACATTCCATCTGGTTCCCATTGAAAATCTTTTTTTTTCTTCTGCACACTTTTGAGTCTTAACATAGTGGGAGTCCAGTGAGACCTGAACCTATGAACCCCGACATCATCCTGTTCAAACTGTCAGCTTATAAAATGTGAGTGAGGGTTTCAGTTGGTGCTCTTGTGCTCCACAGACGAGCTGTTTTGCCGTCAACTGTGGGAACATTCAGCCACAAACACAGGATATGTTTCCTCTGCTTGGTCTTCATCTGCTTCATCTTGCCACCTCTACTTTGTGTTTTGGTGTTTCTGAACAATACTGCAGCCATTAGCTGGTGACTCACCTGCCAGCAGCAAATGTGACATATTCAGAGTGTAGCAGAAGTTTCTGTGTGTTAACTAATAGGACTATTAGTTACTGTGACTCAGACGTGAACCACGAGACCTGCGGTCACAACAGAAGCAGTAAAACTCAAAGCTGTAGGCTAGACTCTGTCTTGCATTCAGTTGACAGAATATTACATAACGCTAATGTGAGTCCCATATGATGAGATGCATGTCAGAAGGGTTTCTACATCTCAAGCAAGTCTGAGGACTTCCTGAAGATTATAGAATTATAGAATATGTTGCAAGTTGCATTTGTAGGTCTGTGTAAGTGCAGGAAAAGACAAACTAGTGTGGAAAAGATTTTTTTCTATAGATTATTTAAATTATTTTAGAAAGGATGTGATATTACTTTGCAACATTAAGCCTTGAGTTTAAGGTTTTGCCATCAAGCATATAGATACGTTTCTCAGAACATTGTCTCCTATTAAGCTTTTTTCCAACATACTTAATTATGCAGTTGCAAGTTGTTGAACTAGTTTATAGAAATGACGTGTGGATTGTGTAGACGTCCCTATCTCGGCTCCTCTGGAAGGTATTTTTACTCACTAGTAGATCTTGAATCCAAAAGTTCTCAGTTTCTGTTTTGAAGGCCAGTTTTACCTGCTCTACATTCATTCTAATGTTGAGAACAATGTCCTACAAGAATGCAAATGTGGGAAAGGGAACTGCCCACCGCATGCTAGCTGATGCTACTACTAGCTGTAGTCAACACAGCTCCGTTGGCTCCATCTCTAAACAAGGAGGAAGAGGAGCTGCCACTGATCTGCTGTAAGATGTCCGATAATCTATAAAATCTTCTTAATGAAGAGTTTGACAGATTAGAGTGCGGTTTTTAGAGCAAGAGATCACAGAGACTTGCAACAGTTTGATTATTTACCATGGAATTGTGGGATGTGTTGATTTGGTGTATAGTGAGTGATGAATTCTCCTGAAATGTTCAAAACCTTGGTCAGATAGTTAAGCGTAGCAACATCTCTTTTCTAAATCTAAAAGGCAGATATTTAATTTTTAGAAGAAACATGTCAAATTGATGAAGAACTAACCTGGATCTCAGAAGTACATCAAGCTTCCTTTATGTCTAAAGCCAGCAGTGTCACTAAACTCCTCCGTAAGTTAGAACCATTTTATTTTAAGTCGTCCTCTGACCCCAAAGAGAGGTTCATCATAGTGAGGATTTGAATCACTGCCTGAATCTGTACTTAGAAAGACTCTCCTCTGCCCTGCTGCCTAATATTCAGTTTGATTCAATCCATCAGACCAGTGGACATTTGGAGACTGCAATCCTAGTGTCAGTTACCATGGAGATTACTGTCTGTAAGCAGGCTTAGTGTTGGGTTTCATTTGTCATAAGTCTATATTTTTAACAGTCTTTGTCTTAAAAAGCTTGATTCTATCATTATGTCTTTTGTATGAGGCTGCAAATCCCAAGTCCCGTCTTAATAAAGGACAGCCTCAGTCTGGACTGCTCCTACTTTCTGGGAACGTGTAGACCTTCTTGATGCTACCTCAGGTGACATGTCCGCATGTCACCACATGTCATGAAAATATTTTCTTTCAGCTTTATTATCTTCTGGCTATGAGCACATGTTTGGCTTTTTTATTCTAGCTGGTGAACTTGATCAGTGTCTTATTCCTGGTCCCATATTGTCCCATGTTGTCCCGTGTTGTCCCATGATCTCTGTGAATCAGCTTCTGTTGCTTCCTGTCCAGCAGCCAGTTTATCTTTGCTTTTATTTGCATTGTCTTAAAAATGTCTTTATTTTATTATGAAAATACAAAATAAAAGAGATATAAATAAAAAAGAGAAACCTGTGACCCCATTCAAGGTTTGCATCTAACGAAAACCTGATACTCAAGCAAATTAACAGCCAGGCTTTTATTAGATGTTACTGTAGTAACAGAAAGAGGAGATGGAGAGAAGGAGGATGTCTATAAGCAGCTTCATGGAAAACACTTTCAGCACAGAATTCAGTGTATTTTCACGAAGAGAAAACGTTCCTTTTATGCAAAACCAAACTCTTTTACAATCAGCAGTTTGCATGCTGGACCAGTTGTTTTGCTGTATTACTGTCCAACTGTCTGTACTGCCGGCCATTTGTTATTTTTCTGGAGGAAATCAGTAACAGAAAAGAAGCTGTGTTTCCTCTTGAAGTAGAGCAGAAGGTTTGTTACAGTAAAAATGGTTTTCAGATGTTGGAGTTGTGTAATAAACAGTCTGTTAGGGAGCTGCAGAGAAAACACCCCTCAGTTTTTAGTTTCCTCTCCTAGAAACTCGTATTCAGTCTTTGCTCTTCTTCAGTTGTTTCTGATTTACAGTAAAAACTTATAGAGATAAACTTTTCCCTTTGGCCTTTTGGATTTACTTAAAGTTCTTTAACCTGTTTTTTTTTTTTTCAAATTAACTTCCTTCTTATTGCAGTTAAATGGTAGTTGGACTGCGTTCAGCTGTGACTTTATTAGCAGGAGCCTCTAAATGAGCACTTGTATGATTCAGCCTTAAGAAGGCTTGAACTTTTCTCCCTGCTGGTTAACATTCAACTTCAGAGATGTAATTAACAGTCAAATTAAACCATAATCATAGTGGAAGAGTTGTTAGATTCTAGATTACAGATTT
The DNA here is from genome assembly GCA_006937955.1 of Pachypanchax playfairii. NCBI lineage: Eukaryota > Metazoa > Chordata > Actinopteri > Cyprinodontiformes > Aplocheilidae > Pachypanchax > Pachypanchax playfairii. The sequence goes on along the minus strand of SSNP01000145.1, from coordinate 1,128,117 downwards.
TAATGCTTTTATTTCATGTTGAATTAAATATTTAATTTAAATTTCAGTCTTTTTGCAAAATATTCTGTCAGATTAGAGACACATTTTGGAACTTTTTTCCTGTTTGCTTTTGAGTTCTCACCCTTCATTTAAATAACATCTTTAAGCTAAATAACATCAGATTTCTTGTGTTATTTCTTACTTTTTTAACAAGCTGGAATATCTTGAAAATTCAACTTAAAATTGATTCATAAAACGTTGTTGCACGTTTCTAGGGAAATTCACTTTCCCTTCCCCGTGTTTTGTGCATTTACAGCAGAGTTTTTATTGGTTTTTACCTACATAAACGGGCAAATTGTTGCATCTGTTTACATGAGAAGCAAGGAGCCAATGACGGCTTGAAGGGGGGTCCCAAGTTACAGAGGAATATTTTAATCACTAAGGTTAGAAGGATGGTGGGAAACATGATGGAGTTGCAATTTGTCTATGTTAACTGAGTCAGTTTAAAAGTTCCCATTTGTGAAGATCTCCTGTTAATTTGGAGTTATCATAAAGTATTCCAGCATCAGTCAGAGCCGAGACTCAGATAAGCCTGTTGTTAAAATAAGCTCTGGATTCTGTACTGAATGAACCCAAATTTAACGGGAACATAACACTTCAGAGTGAAATTACTTCTCATCGGTGGAGTTCAGGTCATTTCTTCAAACCGTCATCACACTCAAGTTTATTCGTTGTACAGCTGATGTTTAAAACCTCTCCTGCTTTTATCTGACTGCTGAAATGGGAACATCTAAAAGACGGGGATTACAGTTCAGCATTAGGTTAACTAGTGATTATATCTGTTATCCTAAACAAACTTTTAGAAATGCAGTGACTTCATCTCCAAACAGAGTGGGTTTGTAAGCTTCTGGCAGTCAGTTTACATCTTTTAGGACAAACATTAACTTCAGTAAGTGATTAAGTGCAGCCTTGCAGTCGTGTTATTTACATTAAAGTTTTGTGCTAGATTCCACATCAATCTTTGTTAATTGTTCAGATGGTTGCCATGGAGCTTGAAGTACCTTCAGTAATGTCACTGATGATTAAAGAGTTTATTGGACTTTGTAGGTCAGAAATGTCACTTCCAAGTAATCCTGGTGTGATGTCAGTGTTGAGTCCCAGCCAGATGCAGAAAATGCTGGTAAATTCCACAACAGACTGGTGGGCGGGGGACCAGGAAGTAATGATTAAAAAAAAAAAAAAACACCTTGTGTTCTCCAGGCTGGAATGTTAATGGTTGATCTGACCTGTGGCAAACTGACACAGGCTCGGTTACTTGGTTGGTCAGAGTGTTTTTGGTTCTTCTGGTTTGTACAGTCTTTAAATATTTCCTGCCAGTAAACTTTCCCATTGCGTAAAAGATACTTTATCACATCCAGGGGGAATTTGAGTAAATAATATTTCTGTTTGCATCTGCAGTTCATTACATAAATTATATCTATCAGATACTTAGGTTTCATATATTGTTCCTAATCCGGTCTGTTTTTGTACAGAGAGTTTAAAGTTACACCATTGTGCCAAAACATTAGGTACACCTGCCTTTATGATCTAAAATAAAGAGGTTTGGGTAAATTCTGCAGCGATCATTAACATATTCACTGGAAGTTTCAAAACAGGAAGGAATGTTGTCTGTTAGACTCACTGACCCGGCAGCTGGAACCTGTAGCAGAAAGAGCATCTTTTTTCTACAAAACATCATTTTATATCCATTTGATCCTCAAAACTTCAATAAAACAAGTTATAACTTGAAGTTTAATAACTATTTTTCGCATCTGAAAACTTGTTGTACGATGTAAAAGCAGAGTTATAACTCTGCTTTTAGAAATTCCATGCAAACATCACAAAACATGTGGATTAAAAACCAGAAAACTTTATTCATGTTGATGTTTATTTCATCAGAGGGACTAAAGACTGAGAACCTGGTCTAGACTGTGTTGTGTTAGCATGATACTGAACTTTAGCTTCAGTGTTTGATGGAGGTTTCAGAAAGCTTGTTGAGGATGTTTTTAAACAAACTCAGAGAAATGTGGATTAAGGAAGTAAAGACACCTTGGATTACCATAATAGATATAAAGTCCTTTTGTTATGTGTATTTGTGAAGTATTAAACAGATTATTTTAATCTGTAAAATGTAGATTGTCATCGCACTTTTTATTCAAACATACTCAGATGAAGAGATGACGACCCAGGAGCAAATGTTCAGGGCTTGTTTTCCTTTTGGCCCAGTCTGCCCCTGATTTAATCCCAGTGTGTGTCGTCGTCTCTTTGTTTCCTGCCCAGACTGTGAATCATAACAGCAGGTGGACTTTAATCTCACACTCATAGGAGACAGTAATTGTAGGAACAGACAGAGTTTATTTAAGGTGTTGTCTGTGTTTTCATTTGCACCTGTGTGATAGATAGATGCTGTTCACATGGTGAAAGGATTGTTATTAGGACTTGTGGTGGTGTTTAATGTATAAAACATTGATTTCATGTAACTGATTTCAGCTCAGCCTTTTCCTGTGTGTCTGTAGGCTCTGGTGTGTGTGCCTCAGAGTAACATTACCCTGCAAGTGCACAGGTGATACCAAGCTGAATATAGCCCACTTATGACCAGCTGGCCTTGCTATTTAAAACAGACCAGGAGGAGGGGCCACCGATGGCGTTCTCCATCAGCAATCTCCACAGACAGTTCAGTGACACGTTCAAACAAAAATCAGAAAATATTTATATTAGATTAAGATCAGTGGATTTTTTTCCCCCCACATGAACAGTCATGTAAAAATGCTGAGGTCATGAAGGTTTCTGAAGTTTATTGTTGATCGGATCAATCGTTCACTGATTCTGATTTATATGTGTTAAAAGTGTTACTGAGATGAATCCCAGAGGTGAATATGTGAGGTGAGGTCATTACCTGACTGTCGTCACTGTTTGTCCAATGGAAACTGTTGGCAGGTTGACAGAGTCTCTGTGTTTAAGAGGGATTTTGGTCTCTATAGTGTGTTTGGGTTGAACAGGGAAGAGGTTTGTATGCGGCAGCCCCCCTGAGCGTGTAACTGAATGAATGGCAACAGCTGAGCAGGAGAACTTTATCAGCAACACTCACTGGCTCTATGTGCATGTGTATGTGTGTGGGTGCATGTGTGTGTGTGTTAGATTCAGGAGGAGCTGCAACCACAGCGGTCTTACTGGGGACTCTCACCAGAGTTCACTGCCACCCTGTCTTCCTCAGCCGCTGGCCTCTTTTCTCTTCCCTCCACTCGGTCTCTCTCCTGTCCTCCTTGTCCACAAATCACTCTGGAGATCCCTTTAACTTGGCTCTTTAAGAAATCGTAGGACGGCGCTGTCGTGACTCGCTGGCTGCCACTGCAAGGAAAGGAGAGATCTGAGGGAAGAAGAGAGAAACTGAGACAGACCAATCGATCATCCTCATACAGAGGAGACAAAGTCGGAGAGGAGAGCTTCAGCAGTAGCTACGTTTTTGGGGCTGTTATAAATTAACAAAATAGATTTTTGGACTTGTATTGTAGTCTTCTAAAGTGCTGGATCTCATCTGTCCCTTTGACCGATCAGGCATCAAGCTGTAGGAACATCTGAGACATCAAGGACTTTTCTCTCTCCTTCATCCTTTTTATTCATTCTCCTAACTAAGGGACTTTACAGGAGGACTGCTTTTCAGAGAGTTTCAATGCTTAACAAATAATTACTCTGCATTCTGAATTACAATGTTGGACACCAACCACTGCCTGTCTTTTGAACCCTCCCCCCTGGGCTCTCCTCCAACAGCTGATGACATGGACAAGGCAGGCTTGAAGATGGATCATGACAGACTTGTCTATCACAGCTTGAAAGAAGGTGGGCAATCCACAGTCACACTCAGACAGTAGACACCAGATATCTGATAAGATTTTTGTTTATGTTCCTCTCTCATAAGTTTCATGTCAGCATTTTATGGCTAAATATAAATAGTTTATGGTAGGGTTGGGCAATATGTAATTTTTTTTCAATCGCCTATCGTCAGTCCAGCAAATGACGATAGGCGATATATTCGCGCAGGTGACGTCCCTACGTTTTTTGTTGTTTTTTTTTTGCGGGTGAAGCATTGTTGAAGCAATTCAGAACACAAAAATGGAGGAACTCGTTGCCAAAAAAAATACAAAGTCGCCTATCTGGGACTACTTTGGCTTTCAACCCGATGAAAAAGGTAAACCACAAGATGTGACTAAAGCAGTTTGCCGCTTGTGCAGACGTATGGTGCCAGCAAAGGACTCGAACACCACGAAAATGCATGAGCATTAGTTTTTGTTAAATTTATTTCATGCACCTGACGGAGTTTATAAGAAAAAAAAAGTAGCCGGACCGCTTCCCACCACTGTGTGGTAATGTATCGTTTCGGACATAATGTTTTTGTTTGTTTTTTTTGTTTTTTTTTTTATGGAAGCGCACATGGTCCCTGCTGAAGGAGTTTTTTTTTTTCCCAACTTATGTTGTAAGACGGAAACACTAAAAGACCCGTAAATACAGTCACTGGGTCACAAAAGTCACAAAAGAACCCGGTCTCGTATTCCCATAAATGTATATTATTGTTTGAATAAACATTTACTTCCAGCAACTGCCTTTTTTTTCTTTCTGTTATAAAAAAAAGAATTACCCGTCACCTGCAGCACATGACGCAAAGCGTGCGCCCGCAGTTTCAGAAGAGAGTGAACTGTCTTGCTCTGACTTTTAAATCGTAGTTGTTTAAGCCTCATCATAAACTGTATAGATTGCCTTTACAGAATTATACTCTTGCTTTCATTCAGTCCAACTTTACTTGTGTCAAGCTGACTTCATGAGTGGGCAAAAAAAAATCGCCCTTAAATAAGCAATCGTCAAATGGTTCAACCTATCGTCGATGGTCGATAAATTCGTGCAATCGCCCAACCTTAGTTTATGGGGTTTGCAGAATAACTTCTAAACTGAGAAATAACATGTAAATAATGTTAAACGTATGTGACAAAGAATTATCATAATAAACTTGGACTGCAGTAAATCTCCATCATATCTTTAATAACGTATGTAACGTAATAATGATTAATTAATATTTTTTATTTGTTTTTAAACCTCCATTCATGCAAATGTTAGTGTGTTTCTTCAGTGTGTTTATGCTTATTGCTGCATTTTATTAGACATTACTATCCAGGAAATGGGCTTAATAGATGGACATATGCATCATCATACATAAAATATGAACTGTAACATCAAAACATGACTTTAAAAGTGTTTACTAATAGTTAGCAGCTTTTATAGGATATACTAAAATGTTTTGGTTAAGCAGATCATGCTAGTTGCTCCTGTTTGAGAATACAGCGTCCTAATTTGGTATGATCTGTGTTAGCGCTGCTCTTTCAAAAAAATGTTTATAACCAACATTCATTACAAACTTGGACCAGAGTTAAAGATGACACAAAACATTCCTGGAAGGTGAGAGGGCTGAAGATGGAGAGAGAAGAAAAGGAGAATCGTGTTCTTCGTTTTATATAACAACAGTTAATGTAATGTGAGGTTGCATTATTAAATCACATCTGTCAGAATGAACCGGTTTGGATTTTTGCTCCTAACGCTGCAAAATCTTTCAGTTCTACCATGTAGAGAAAGTGTGAGTAATGTGAGTTACAGAAAGCTGGTATCTTTTAGAATTGGACTCACGTTGTGTGAACTTTAAGACGATTAACATTCAGTACACCTTTCTCTTGTTGTCATTTGGCTCCTCGGTGGTGCAGCGTGGCGCAGTAGGTGTGAATGACCTTTAACCTTGCGTTGTTTCTGCCCTCCAGAGCTTCTTTCCTGTCTCACCAATGTGTGGAAACATTTGCTGCGGTCAGGAGCCGCATTCATCACTGTTCAACAGACGCAGTCGAACAGTACAAATGATGAGCTCATGCACTCTGAGCGTTTTCACTGTGGCATATTTCCGACGCTCGTGCCAAGTGTCACGGCCAATGAAAGGGTCTGGTTGAGCGGGAATGTAGTGATGAGATTCTTTATGCTTTCTGCTTCTTGTGCCCACTTTCTCACCCACTGTGGAGATTTTGTTTTAACTTTGTGTGTGGTTGGTAATATCGAGGCTTAGTTTTATCAACTGGGGTTTTTTGGGGACAGAAACAAACGCAGACATGTTTAAAACAGATCCACTCAGACATCAGCACTGCAGGATTAACCTAGTTGGCATCTTGACTCTCTGTCTGATCTCCTGGTGTAACTTATTTTACAATTATTTATTTTTTTATGTCCTAATCCTTGAGCCTCCATTTAAATCCTTTTTAAAACTTATTTTCTGTAGTAATTATAAATCACTCTGCAAGTTTGTTGCAGCAAAATGCTGCAATTAATTACTACATTTATCAGGAATCAACCTGTTCATTAATGAGCTTATTCAGCAAATTTGAATTTAAAATATGATTTTTAAAGTTGTATCAACATGTGTAGACTTACATGTTAATCTTCAAATGAAGAAATGATCTTTTTGAGCCTTGTGTAGTTGTAAAGAAGTAACCTCCAGTTAGCGATAAACTTTTGAGTTAATTATCTGGTTTCCAGCAGTTGCTTCTTCTTCTTAAACCTGTAAAAGTTTCTGTCTCTTCCATCTTCACTGCGTCTCTTTGCTTGTTACAGAGACGAGCTTTGTCTGTGTCCCAGTATTCCAATAAAACTGCTCTGCCTTCTCATCCCTTTCCTAATTTAAACAAAGTGACCCTCAAACCTGATTTAACTCACCAGTGTGCCTCTAAAGAGCAAAGACATATTCTCTTTTATCCACACTTATTTACAAATGCTTAACCAGTCACCATCAACAAGACGTGTGTTTACTAATAAATTATTTTCTGAAAAGGGATAATTCATCCTGTCAGGCCACACTAAGGAAAAATAGCTCAATGGTCATTATTTTATTAGTTATTATTGGAAAAATGTCAAATTTGGAAGGTTGCCTCTGAGACAATTTCATGTAAATTTCATGACTTTGTGGTTATTTCTGAAGTATTAACCTGTAATATGAAACATTTTATATCTAAAAAAATGTTAGAAAACACTGATTTACAGACATTTCAATCTGTCTGCGTGAAGATTGGCCTGGCTTCGGCTCCAACTCATTAATATTCATAATGCTAATTTGCTGAACTCTGATTGGCTAACAAACTAGCCTATGAGATCAAGGTATACTGTTTCCTGCCCCGCTGCGCATGGCAACAGCACACTGAGTCTCTTCCGGTTTGATACGTCTTATGCTAACGGCTTTTAGCCAGCATCATGCTAGGCATAGTCTCAACTGCAGGAGCTGATGAATACTAATGAGGAAAGGGGTTGTGACGTAACAAATACAGGCCGTATTTATCACCACCTGCGTAGTTGGAGAGATAAAACTGAAAGAGAAGTTGTTGACCTGTTTTCACACCCACTATGAAGGTAAGAACACCTGTGGAGTTAAAATATTCAACAGAAACCTCAGAAAAACTGTTTTTAATGAAATGGGCTCATTAAAAATAAAGAATATCAAACAATGCAAAAAAAAGAATTGTATCAAACTACCATCAGCATATATATATCATAGACAACGCATTTTCGTCTCCCTCCAAAAATGAAGTTGATATATTTCCCAAAATTTTGTGGCACAACACAATGTTAAAAAAAAAAAAAAACTAACCCAATGTTTAGTAGCACAACCTTTTAATGACTGCAATTAAGCAACTTCTGTAACTCTTAATGAGACTCTTAATAATGTATGTGAGGATTAAACCACCTGGAAAAAAAATGATCTAAGCTGTATTTTAGTACTTTATTTAGGAAAATGTCCCATTCATTTACATAAAAGGGGCGGGACCTAAAACATATACTGAAGCCAGCCACTAGGGGGTGCTTGTTTTGTCTTTTCATTAGTGTTGCTGTCTTTGATGTGCATGCTCAGCTTGACCTCATGAGCCAATGTTCTAATCTTAAACTGAATTACACAGACGATGTTTACAGGTCGCTCATTAACAAATATTAGACATTAGGAGAAGAACGGGTCAGAAAACGGGCAGCATTGAGTTAAAAAGTTTGTCAAGTGTCTCCGGGGGCTTGTGGAAGTTGAGGGTAGGCGTAGAGGGAAAATTGCAAGATTTTTTTCTGGATGTTCAAAGTGGTGTGGCATCTTATCCTGCATGCCACACTCAGAACACGCCTGCACACCCCTTTTATACGTGTATGTGCAAATGTAGGAAACTTGTGTGTTCCCTAACATTTAGCTCTAAGCGCAAATAGATCTTGTAGTTGCTTCATATATACAGACCCACAGGGCGTGTTTAGATCTGTTTTTACGATACTGGACTGACATGTTATTGCTTCCAGAGAGGAATCTCCAGTGTTAGACTGGTGCCTGGAGATGTGGAACGTACCACTGTAAAACTAACAGAGGGGAGCTGGGACAGCCAGTGAAGAAGAAGAGCTGATGATGATGCCACGAAGGGGTGCTGACATTAATTTATTAGAGCTACAGCGTTGTCGTCCAGGCCAAAGTGTTTTTATAGAAGCAGCAGCGAAACGTTTGTTTGGTTTTTAATCCTGCGAGTACAGTGATGTCACTCTGTATGTGGGAAGAGGACAGGTGCTGCTTGTCCTCAGAGCAGCAGACATAAACTCTGTCCAGAAATACTTGGGAATCTTCAGCAGTGTGTACTACATACACATACACACAGCACTTCAACAGGGACAGCTGGTGCACAGAAAACAAGGGTCTCATTTGACTGTTTATTTCAGTCAGAATAGGATCAGGGTACGACGTACTCGTTGCCCTTCTGATGTTATTGAATTCTGAGAACTAAAACAGAGATGGACTGTAGGTGTATGTTGCATCTTCAGTTTGAAATTAGAAACATGCTCCTGCCAAGCAGCACAGTAGCAGTGCAGTAACGATTACTGGACAACTTCAACAAACAGTGACGCTACAAACCAGTGAACGTTTCTGTCACGGCGATGTTTGTTATTTATGTCACAGGCTGAAAAGTTCACATCACTTCCCTCCATTGTCAGCGTGTTGCAGTGAAGTTAATAAGGAGGATTTACAACACACATGCCATGACGTGGTCATTCTGCAAATTTTTATTCTACTTCTCTGTCCTGATTTTTAACTTCTTATATTCTTCTATGATAGTATGTAACATTTAGCTGTAGATCTGGAGCTTGCATCCAGTTCTTTAAAGCAGCAGTTTAACTTGTTTTCAGATGGGAGAGATGTGCATGGATTTTTATTTAATTTTTTTGTATTTCTAAAAACATAACTTTAAATTCGAGATCATGATCACCAGTCCATCCATCTTCCCTTGTTCATCAACAGTCAGGTCATGACAGTAATAGGAGGGAATTCCAGACATCCTTCTCCTGCTGCTCCCATTGGATCCCAATGCATTCCCTGTTCTGGGAGGATTTATAACCCCTCCAGTGAGTTCTGGATTTGCCCCGGGTTCTCCTTCAAGTGGGACATGCCTGGAAAACCTCCAGAGGGATGAATCCAGAAAGCTAATCTTAGTTGAGTCCCTTGAGTGAGCAGCAGCTTTAACATATATACAACATCATAAGACAACATGAAAAGTAAATAACGGCTGACAGTCAGGTTTTATATTACAGTATAAACCAGGAGGGTTTAAAGGATGACTACCTTCCACTTCCTGCTGTCCTGATACCGTGAAGGTCACATGATCTGTCACAGCTGATTCTCTGTAGATTAGTTTAACTGTGACAGGTACAGAAATGAGTTGGATTTATAACATCAAAAGGTCATCGTGGTCTTTGCCAGGCATTGTGTTCTGTAAAAGTCTCTCCCAGCTTCTGCGTTATGTAACGTATGCTTCCTGTTTTGAAATGACGGTGCAGCGGGCCACATGCTGCATCTACTTTTTAAACTAAGCGGGTTTGGTTTCAATTCACCTTGTTATCTTTCTGTTGTTTGAAGGTTTTTTTTTATCTTTTTTGCTGCATTTGCTCTTTCCGCTCTCTTTGACTCTTGATGAATGATTACTGCTCTGACTGATATCTCCACACTCTTTCTGTACAGACTAAAAAAAAAAAAACAGAAACAGGAAGTGTGTTGTAGTCTGTTCACACCCATTTTATACCCGCCTTCGATGTAACTTAAAAAAATTAGTAAGTTGGGAAATGAAGCGATGAACTCACTGACTGAGACTGCAGGTCGTCTTCATGCCAGACCGAACACATACATGCACCTTTTGGTGTTTATTTATCTACAAGTGGTGGAAGAACTGCTGACAGCGACGCTCAGAGCTCCATCTCTTCCTACTTTCACCAGCGTTCACCGACTTTCTCTTCTGTCTTCATGCAGTTCTCCAGCTCAAGCTTCAGCAGAGACGCACACGAGAGGAGCTGGTCAGTCAAGGGATCATGCCACGTAAGTCTCAAACCTCTGAAGCTACACGCATGTTCTGTTTGTATGTATTTGTACTCTTCAAACATGCATGCTGAATTGTCAGGACTATTTTAATTTAATTTGTGCTGTGTTTGTTGCCAATGGTCCAAATACTTTATAATTTATACTGTAAAAACATAAAATCTTGAAATGACTGTAGAATCCTTTTTAATGATCGTGTGGATAATGTTAGTGTTTTTAGAGTGTGTGTGACCCTTAACTGACCTGAGGTCAAAGTGTGAACACTTTCCAGCTGCTGCACTGGACAGCACATCAAACTGTACAGCTGTCTGCTAGTGTTAGTTTGTTTATGATCGTTTGGTTCTGTCTTTAATCAGCCTCTCTGTCGACACATGTTGGGTAATCTACAGCTCCGACTGGATGTTTGTAAATGTTTTGTTTAACTATTTCTTTTATTCTGTGAGTTTTCTGAAAGTTGAGATGTTTGTTTTCTTTCAGTTTTCTGCTGAAATGTCAACTCTTATCTGTATTATTGGTGTGTGTGTGCTCATTCTCCATCTGTCATGTTTAATTGTGCCACTTTGTGTTATCAAGTATGGCAGCTTCCTCTTCTTTGCCATTCACTTCCTGTTTTGAGACTTGCACATCAAAAGCGGTAGATGTGAAAAGCTGCATTTTTAGATGTTGCGACCCCAATTAAAGTTGTTGTTAAAGACTTACTGAGCAGCGACTCTAGGTCAGAAGGGCTTCCTGAGTTTTATCCTGATATGAGCTTCATTCAACCACTCTGTGTAAAGATGGACAACATGTCTCCGTCTATTTCAGCTGTATAAAAGTGAAGCCTGATACTTATGATACAGGGCTAAAAGTTTCACCTGCACACCTGGTGTTTTAAGCTGTAGGCATCACCAATGAGAAGATAATACAGCTGAACAGCAGCTATAATAAACATAAATAAATTTTACAGGAGAGACCGTCTTCATGCACAAATCTAAATACCGTTTTTCAAGTTGATGCCTGAAGAAACAAACCTGCTTGCAGAATTTTCATCGAATAATTAATCAGATTGGATTCTATCAGCAGAAAGATGAAATGAACTGACACACATCTGAAAATGTACGTGTCAGTTAAACTTCACACCATATCCAGTCTGTCACTGGTCACTAAATCCAGTCCTCAAGACTGTGGTCGTGCACCATGTTTTCCTGCTTCAGTATAACAGACTTGGTTAACTGGGTTATTAAACCATGTTTAGTTGCTACTGTGTGTTTTAACACCAGACTGTTGCTGCACTGGGATCAGCCTTCTGCTGTGAAGACTGAAATAAAACGTAGAACAAGAGAAGATGAATTTAAGGAGACACGAGGGTTCAAATCCTTCAGAGATGTTTTGACTGCACAGCTGTTTAAAAAGTTGTTGGTTGTTGGTCTGAACTTTGAGGACTAAACAACTTGATTCTCTTTGACTTTTACAGAACATGCATCACAAAAATACAAACATACTTTTATAGAATTGTTTTTAAAACCAAACTGCACATCTGGATGGTGGAAACCTATTTTTATATGCAACGGCAGTATTTTTTGACCTAGAAAGATCTTTTTCACAATCTAGATCTTACATACGTTCTCTGAACATATGATCTCATCATTTGGTTTGAAGTGAAATAAAAAGGTATTTTTTTGTAAAATGCATTCAAACTTTGGTTTGGTCACTGCGTCTTTGAGGATTTGAACATGTTCAGAATGTGTTTTCAGCTGTTGCAGCGATAAGTGAGTCATTTTCTGTGAGAACTGAACAGAAGACGGTCAGTTTTTACTGCGGCAACGCTTCACACTGGTTTTACAACTGAGGGTGGTGTGAATGACTGACTTTCCATCCTCTCTCTCAGTAACTGATATTTAAATTCTAAATCATCTTGAGAAACTTCTTGGACCAGATGCTGCAGTGAAGCTGAGTGTTGTTGTTCTGCTGTCCTACTATCATGTTTACAGGTAAACATTCAAATCTGGGAAAAATGCACAAAAAAATCACTTTTAAACAAATGATCACAGTGATTCAGTGTCTTGACGCCTGTGATAATTTAATAGAAACCTTGTTGGATGAGTATTAAGCTGTGAGCTGACAGTCTCTTATTGTTCTTATAAGTTTCATGGAGCTCATGGGGTCATTGTCAGGCTGTTCGATTCGAACTAAAAGTGAAAGTTCTGAACAGAAAGATTTTTCAGTTCCTCTTAAGTTCCTGTTGTAACACAAGTAGTTTTTTAAAATAAACATGGTGGGTTTGAGCTGATCATATTAAAACACTTAGCTGCCTGTTTTTGTCTCTAAATTTTATGTCTGTTAAGCCAAATATAGTTTATTCTAACCTCGCAGGTCAAAGATCAACTGTGCAAACAATCTGATAAGTCACATTTAAATGTTATTGACTGAGAATGAAATTAAGTTTTCATTGACTTGTTTTTTGTATTTATTAGTAAAGAAAGTAATAATTATGGTTTTAGTTCACTTTGTGAGTCAAGCTCAGTTTAAAGAATCTGTTGCACGTCGTGTAAAAAAAAATAAAGATTTTTTTAGTTACTTGTTCTGATATGTTGTATTTTTACATTCAGAACTGGAATATAGTTAAACAAAATGAATGTTGTGTTATAAATAACAAACAGGCAACTTGTTTTCCTGATGTGTCATTTCAGTCTGAGCTGAATATTTTGGTACTCGGATGGTTGAAATTACACAAAAACTGAAATTTGTGTCTGGGAAAGTCTAGAATATTGAAACTGTGAATGTATAAATATTTTAATGTGTTGAATCATATCAGTATTATTTATTATTTCGGCTGCAGATCAGAGATGAACAATTTTATTAACCAACTCGTTTGTGGAACATTTAGAGATCATTAATTTAAATTCAACTCAATGAGACTTTATTAAATGAGATGTTTTAGTAACTCATTGTTTCTTCAGAGTCATTCTAGTGGGTTCTAGCTGTAGACGGGAAGGTCCTCCTGTAGAGGGTTCTAGCTGTGGTCTCTGTTGGATCTGAAGACACTCTGTTGTTTAGTTACTGTGTTGTGAAGTGGATGATGAGGGTTCTCCATCATGTTCTTCATCCTCATTCAGTCCCCAGAACAGAACCAGCTTTTCAGTTGACAAACTCCTTTTCTTTTGTTTCTCCTCTTCAAATCTGTCTGTGTCGTCTGAAAGCCAGAGACACACTGGAGTCCAGGATCTGCTCCTTCAGCCACGTCTCAGTGAAAAACAGCTGAGTTTTCAACTGTATTTCAAGTTTATCAGTCTTATTATCTCACATGCGTCAGACTGACTGATGGAAAAAGGTTTAAACTTCCTCCCTCTCTTCACTTTGCTCCTGATCTGCATCTACATCTTCTTCTTTTTACCTCATCAGGGATTTGGGGGTCTCAGTTTGAGTATTCGTGCCTGATAGCTGCTCTTCTTGTAAACAAGTCTCTCATTGCTATGGTTACGCATCATAAGTGGCTAAAATGTTACAAATTATGCAAAAACCTTCAGTCTTTACAGCATCTCAATCAGAATAAAATAATTTAAAAAAGATAAAAACTGGCAGTGAAATCACAGAGTTACTCCAACTAGCTGCTTCCATGTGTAGCTCTATAGTTAATGTTAGAAATCATGATTGTGTACAACGTCATTTACTGGATGTTTATTTAGACTTTTAAAAGACCATTAAATCATTATGTGACACCACATCAACTAATTTACATGTATTTGTAAAACTGATTGTAAACTGGACGCAGGTACATTGTTTCACTGAGAGTGACAGACTGGTTCTAACTTACAACATGGCTTCTCCAGTAAATGGGATGTTTTGATTTTAACTTTGTTCAGCAGACGGAGACATGTTCCACCTTTTATATACAGTTTATATACCGTCAGAGACGAGTTGGATTTAATGGAGGATTGTGCTCTTGCTCCACTGCAGCTGATATGTTGGTCTCCTTTAAACATTTTCGGTTTGTGACATAAGGAATGCTTTTGACCCCCCCCACCCAATCCCTGCTGTAGCCACACTGTCGGAACTCACTCCCCCTCAGCAGGGGTTTCACCAGCTCTTAACCAATCAGATTTAACACTAGTTACATCATCGTTACCACCACTGTCCTCCAGTGTCCTTCCTCAGACAAACACATTTTTCCTGTAACTTTATTAAACTTGGTTACAAGTTCCAAGTACCATGACCCCCCCCCCCCCACACACACACACACACACACTTTGGAAACACAACAGACTGAGGCTGAGTTCACTGATGGATTTGGATTTTCTTTATGAGTGCAGTCATCTATCACTCACTTTGGATCCACTCAAATTCCCTGGTGTCCATCAAGTGCTGGAGTCCCTCAGACTCGCAGCCAGAAGCCATCATTCATACAACCATGCAGCCAGACGGTCTCTGAAACAACCTCTAGTCCTAAGTCTGTTCTGTGACTGCAGCCGTCAACGTTATCTTCAAGTCAAAATTAAAACTTGTCTTGATTTTTTGGAGCTACAATTGTAGACACCAGTTAGTAAAACTTATTGTAAAGTTGAAGCTAAAAATACTGCAAATATTTACTTCCTCAAAGTTGAACGTCTCGATCATTTCTCCCCACTTCCTTCAGCTATTTCAGTGTAAAAGCCCCCAAAACAGACCAGAACTGCAAAATGAACTCTATTAAAAACACTTTGAGAAACTGTTTCGGAGGTTGTGTCCACTGCAGAAAACAGCTTGTCAATTTATAAAGATGTCACAAGAGTGTGGTTTAGAAAAGTACTTGTGATCTTCTCATATCTAGCTGCTACTTCTGTTTTAAGTCTGTCTTCCTCTGTTGCTGAGGCAACTTTCAAATCATCACTTGCTGAAAGGATCTTCAGGTCCTGAATTCACTGAGTCGGTCTCTTTTTCTTTTTCCCCACATCTCGGTGCAGCGCTGAAGAGCCCTGCAGCCTTTCACGAACAGCGGAGGAGTCTGGAGCGAGCAAGGGTGAGTTTCTTAACTACAGCCAGTTTCCTGCGTCGCACATTTAGAAAGTTTGTTCAAAAATGTGTAAGAAATTTTAAAAAAAGTGGCTTCTGCACTATGAAGCAACATGAGCTGAGGATGTTCAAACGAGATCGTACTAGAATGAGTTCCCTGTTAAGGCTTGCAAGATGTGCTTCCTCTCCCTCATTCTTTATTCTTCACTTTCTCAGAGTTTTCATTGTACTTGGAGTCATTCCCTGTGTGTTTCTTGTTTTTACATTTTGCATGGCTGATGTTGTTTTGTTTTTTTGGGGAGGGCAGACCGAGGACTACCTCAAGAGGAAGATCCGGAGCCGTCCGGAGCGCTCTGAGTTGGTCAGGATGCACATTCTTGAGGGTAAGTTTAGGTTAACACAAAAATTCTGCATTTTTTTGTTTTGGATTTTTTAACCTATAATTGCAACACATGATGTTTTAAGTCAGATAAAATCAGCTTTTTAGAAATTAAAGAATATTATATGGAAACAGGAACCAGTTCGTATCAAAGTAAACACACTGTTCTGCATTTATCTGTGTACTCAGTCACTTTAATGGATCTACAGAAGAACTGTAGAACCTCTCATTCAGCTACAGAAATCCAGTTTATAATCTCGTCAGTAGAACCATAATTACATGTTTTTAAGGACAGATGTGACGTGTGCAGAAAGCGTCTCAGTGTGTTCTTCTCTGTGGTGTTTCGCTCGTTATCAAATCGATTCATCTGCCTTTTTGGTTTTAAAACTGACTTTGAAACAAATGAAGGAAGTGGTGCAACTCAGAGCTCAGTCTTTATCATCTTCAGAAGACCTTCCTCCTATTACAGTGTTTTAAACAGATCTTCTGCAGGAGCCTTAGGATTCCTAAAGAATCAGCTGATTAACGAGTTTGCCTGTCTGCGTGGCGCTGTGTGTTCTGCAGAAACGTCGGCAGAACCGTCCCTGCAGGCCAAGCAGCTGAAGCTGAAGCGAGCGCGACTGGCCGACGACCTCAACGACAAGATCTCTCACAGACCCGGTCCGATTGAACTGGTCCACAAGAACATCCTGTCGGTCAGCTGCTCTCTGCAGCACTCACTGCTAGGTAACCACTTACATCACAAAATCACTGTATGAAAACATAAAGCATGTCAACATGGGCAGTAAATACAGCAGAGTAGATCACAAACAGTTCAACAACTGAAAACAGTTTGCAACATTTTAACAAGCTTTCTTAGACAGGAAGTCATATGCTGTAACACAAATAACAGTTGCACAACATTCAGCAGCTCTTAGGTGCGCAGGCTCTGGACAGATTAAGGCACATTCACGTAAACAAAACATGTTGACTTTGTACCAATAACTTCCGGTGGTGTTTTAACACATCCAAAATTTAGTTACACACGTCACCTGAGTGATCTCAAGGTGTTTGTTCTCAGCTGAGTGTATAAACACACCCGCTTTAGCTGCTTGAAAACGTTACAACGTTTTCATCACCACAGAACGGCATTATAAAAGTTATGCATCATCTTTGTTTGGACATAACTGAGTATTGTAAAATGAAACAACATGTTGTATAACTTCCCTAAAGTTAGTCATTCTGATTGCTAAATACTTGGCTTGACGGTTTGTTTTGAAAAGGAAATTTCAGTGTTTTGTTTTTTATCGTTTCAAATTTACAAACATCAGAATTTTAAAACATGGAATAAAAAATGTTGGATTAAAGATTTCTGCTGCGTTTCAGATTCCCCGAAGGGAGCCGGAGGGGAGAGCTCCTCGTTAGACGAGGACAGCAGTGATGCTCTGTCTCCAGACCAGCTCACCAATCACGACTCTCCGCTGAGCTCTGTCACTCAGCTGTCCCCCACCGACGGGCTCACCCAGAACGGGGACATGTCCCCCACACGGGTAACTTTCTGATAAAACAAACATGATCTGAGCTTGAAAGTGAGGAACTAATGTTACCATCTTCATGTCAGTTTCTTACACAGCCACCTCCTCCTCCACCTCCTCCTCCACCTCCTCCCTCAGTGAATTTGTCAGAGTCCTCCTCGATTTTAAAAAGACCTAATGGGATGTTGCTGACGTCTGCGTCCCCCCGTCCCTCGAGTGGACAGGTCAAGGTATGCTGTCTTTTCTTTTTCTAAGAGAAGATCTTCATCTCTATTTATGGAGCAACTATAACTGGATCACTCTTCCTCATCTTCTCCTCCCTCATCCCCTGATCCCATTTCTCACCGTGTTTCCTGGCTGCCGCCTCAGGCCAAGACGAATTCAGATCGTCCCATACAGAGACCTAAGAAACAAAAGGACAGCAAGCCCAAGGTCAGTGAGCTCTTTGATTGATGATGTTTTTGTGAAACAGTCGTACATTTCCGATGTCTACAGGATCTAGTTCAGTCTGAGAAACACCGAAAGGTCATTCCTCTGTATCGGGAGGATTTCTGAAAGTTTCGGTGTCTGTTCCTTTAAAAAATATAGAACAGATTCTCTGTAATATTTAGTTATGACTTTTAACACTTGTTCTGAGAAGTTTACTTTTAGGAAAAAGGAAGAGACTGTTTCCTGTAAGCAGAAAAAAAACCTGTTGTTTTTATGTTAGTTACATCTGTTGTATATAGAACCAGACTGGATGAATTCTAGGCTTTAAATAACCTCTAGTTCAGTTGCATTTACCCTTTTTAAATTCTTTTGTTGAAGGTGAAGAAACTAAAGTACCATCAGTACATCCCTCCTGACCAGAAGGTGGATAAGGAGCGTCCTCCTCAGATGGATTCCTCGTACGCCAAGCTGCTCCAGCAGCAGCAGCTCTTTCTGCAGCTGCAGATTCTCAGTCAGCAACAGCAGCACTACAACTACCACACCATCCTGCCCGCACCTCCCAAGTGAGTGTCAAGCACGTCCTGAACGCGACGCGTCTTTGAGTCTGTGTGTGACGGTGTGAAATTCCCCTCCTGATCTTCTCTGCTGTGGTTTCCACTTCAGAGGTTTTAACAGTGAGTTGTTAGTCAAAGCAGAAGTCGCGTCTAAAAATGACAATATATTTTCTCTCTTGCATGACAGTTACTACTTTCTATATTTGATGAAGTAAACTTCAATTTCCAAACCTCCATTATGATTGAAACATGTTTTAAATCACCTTTTTCTTGAGTATATTTTATTCCGAAGCACATTCATCATTATTATATTTGCATTATTTGTTGGTGTAAAATTATTTGAAGAGGTCCTTCCATTAAAAACAGTTTTTCGGAGGTTTCTGTTGAATATTTTAGCTCCACAGGTGTTCTTACCTTCATAGTGGGTGAAAACAGGTCAACAACTTCTCTTTCAGTTTTAATCTCTCAAACTACGCAGGTGGTGATAAAACCCGAGTCCGAACGGCCTGTATCTGTTTCATCACACCTTCTTTGTTCGTTAGTATTCATCAGCTCCTGCAGTTGAAACCACGCCTAGCATGCTGCTAGCTAAAGCTGTTAGCATAAGATGTAGCAAACAGGAAGACACGACGTCTGATGTTGTCATGCGCAGCGGGGCAGGAAACAGTATACCTTGCTCTCATAGGCTAGTTTGTTAGCCAATCTGAGTCCAGCAAATTCGAATAATGAATATGAACGAGCTGCTGACGAAGCCTGATACGAAACGAGACGGAACCACCCGAATTTTAACGCAGACAGATTGAAAGGTCTGTTAATCAGTGTTTCCTGATGTTTAGATATAAAATGTTTCATATTACTGGTTAATATTTAAGAAATAACCATAAAGTCCTGAAATTTGTATGAAATGGCCAATTTAAAATGTTTGTTTGGTAAAAACAAAAAGAGAAAAGTCTAAAAAAAAACTGTATTTTTCTGTCTGTATCCAGGCCACAAGCTGAGCAGGCTCCCACAACCAGCTCTGGCCCCTCCCCCTCCCGCAGCGCTCAGACAACCACCACCACAGCACCTTCTGCTTCTGGTCAGACCCCGACAGCCCGTCAGAACCAGACCGCTGTGGGAGGAGCCAAACCAGCCACTCTACCAGCCAATCTGGACGAGTTCAAAGTAACTTTAACAATATGTCCAGTACCAATAAATAATAGATAATTAATAAATAATTCCAAGTGTGCATCATCTTCTAATCATAGATGATCTTTTTACTAATATTCTCACACTGAAGCTGCTGAACATTTTTGGTTCTAGTTTAAAGTTAACGCCTGGTTTCACCTCACGCAGGTCGCTGAGCTGAAACAAGAATTGAAATTGCGTGGTTTGACCGTATCAGGCACAAAGAACGATCTCATCGAGAGGCTTCGCAACTACCAGGAACAAAACGGCAACAACACAACAGATTCTAAAAAAGGTTCTGCTCAGTCCAGCCAGCAGGGATCCACTTCAGCTGCTAACATTACTGCATCATCTCCAAGCCGCGCGTCCGAGCAGCCGTTACCAGAGGGCGGGCTTAAGTTAGCACTATCCTCATTGGCTCATGTGGTCCCGGGCCGGGTCATGCGATTTGGCAGCACCAGCTCCAGCCCCCCAGTTTCGCCTACGCCATCTGAGCGATCGCTGGCTGGATTGAGCCCGGATGAGGCGAGCTGTAATGGAGACATGTTTGGGGAGATGGTGAGACGTAGATCTTAACACATTTGTTATGTCATTATTGGAACAAGTACCAGGTTTTATTTAATATTTATTTGTTGTTGTTCAGGTGAGCTCTCCCCTCACCCAGCTCACCCTCCACCCCTCTCCTCAGCATCCATCAAACCTCTCGCCACTCACTCAGCCTTTCTCTGTAGTCAAGGAAGAGATTCAGAGTTCCTGCAGCCTGTCTAGATCTTCATCCGGGTCTGTCCTCCCAAAAGAGTCCCTGACTGGAGTCACCATGGACATTTCATCTCTGGACAAAGATCAGATGCTTCAGGAGAAGGATAAACAAATCGAGGAGTTAACCCGGATGCTGAGGCAGAAGCAGAGGCTGGTGGAGACTCTGAGGTCTCAGCTGGAACAAGGCAAGATGGCAGGTGGGGTGGTGGTGAAGAAGGAAGGAACTGAGAAGAACAGAACATCCCCTGAGTTTAAACTCCAAACTCTAATAAAAGCTTCAGCAGTTCAACCCCCTACACTCCCTAATGGTATCGTGGTGTCGGTGAAGGAGGAAGTGGATCCTGAGAAAGAAATGGAGGGAGTAACGGAGGAGGGTCGAGTAAAGAAGTCGACCCAGCCGATGCAGTGCTCTCAGGAGACTCTGCTGAGGCTGCAGCAGATCCATCGACTGCAGCTCCAAGCTGAACAACAGAAACTGCAGCAACAATCCAAACTTCAACAGAGTCAGGTGCAACTGCAGAACAACATGGAGGCTAAAGTCAGCCCTCAAAAACAACAGAAGAAGGAGGCTCAGGTCCTGATCCACCAGCAGCAGCTGCAGCAGCTCATCATACAGCAAACCCAGCAGAAGCAGCTGCAGGCCCAGCAGAAGTTAGCACAGCAGAAACTTGCACAGCTCAAGCAAAGCCAAGGAGATGTCCAAGCTCAGCAGAAGAACCAGGTTCAGCTAAAGCAGGTTCAGGTGCAGATCCAGAATCCGACTGTGACGAGCCAGAAGCCTGCAGTGAACCGGAAACATCAGAGAGCTCTACAGAGGCAACAGCAGAAACAAGCAGCAGCCACCACGCAACAGGTGTCCAAGATGGTGCAGCTCCACATAAATAAGAGCGACTCTAAATAAAATAAAAAACTGATGAAATGGGTTTTCTGTTTCCAGGTGACTCCAGTCATCATCAACCAACAGAACAGCACTTCAGTCCAAACTCAGGCCATTTCATTAGACCTGAAAACCAACGGCACTCCTACACTGGTTACCGACAGCAATGGTAACCACTACCTGATCGCTCTGACCAGTCACGCTGCTGACAGGCCAAACGGAGTGTCCTCATTGGCCAAAGTCAACGGGCGCATCACACTTCAGGTACAGGAATCCTCTGACAGTCCACAGCAGGTTCGTCATGATTGCACACATTATTGATCTGTAAATGGTTCCAATTTCCAGAGATTGCAGTCAACTCCGAGCAAACTCCCGAGCACAGAAGGCAAATCAAAAGATCAGCCAGAGGTCAAACCCGTGAGTCAGCCGGACAAAAAGGTGAGAAGAAGTTTTATATGGTTTCATATTGAAGTTGTTACTAATTCCCCTCTCGGGATGTTATCAGTTAAAAAAATAAACATGTTTCTGTTGTACATCCAACTAATGTCATGCAGTTCCATCAACCTGCCACAAGGTGTCGCCACATAATCAGTTCAGATTTATCCAAACTGAGCTGTTAGTGTCCAAATGTGCCGACACAGTCTGTCATGTAAAGTTTTTTCTGTATTTCTCCCTCTTCCTCATCAGGGACAGAAACCTGGCCTACACCTGGATACCAACGGGTTCCAACAGCCAAACCTGTCTCACACGGCTCCGCCCACCTTGCAGCCTTTTTTTGATGACATGTCAGACACAGAAAGCCAAAGCAGCCTGATGTCCTCTCTAAAGGTTAACACCCTCCTCCTCTTCTTCTTCTGCGTTTCAGAAATCCCATCAGCATCTCCGCTTCTCTTCACAACTTTTCTCTGTTATTTCTTTTCTCTCATTTCATTTCTTCATCACTCCATTCTTGCAGAGAGAGGAAGTGTGTCCGCCCTACGACCGGCACACACTCTTCACCCCTCCCTCTCCTAAACCCAACTCCTCCCTTCCTCCTCAGCGCTCCAAAGTACGTCCTCAGCACGTCTTTACTTTCCATCTTTCTCACAGTGTTGATTTGTTTTCCACCTTTCTGCTCTGAGCCGTGCGTTCATGCAACACAGACAGTGAAGTCTGTGTTCAGGTTTTTTCCCAATCTAACAGTTCAGTGTTGCATTGTTTGGCGCCTGCCTGGCCAGAAAGGCTGTTTTCTGCTGTTTATATGCAGCATTAATGCTTCTTCTTATCAGTTTAGTGCTTTTCCTCTTTTTTATCTGCTTTACTTCTGCATAATTTATTGTCTAGTTCCAAAAATGACTCTGATAGCTGAAATATCAGCAGGAAGAAAACAGTCAGCATGAGAAAAGAGAACTGCGCTTGTTGCTGCAACCACAACACAAGACACTAATATTAGGATTTTAAGTGACTCATATCAGAAACATGATGTTAAGAAGTAAAACAAGGTGGACATGATGCATTTAATCTGACTGAGTTTCAACAGACAAACTAGTAGTTAGGTTAGTTTAGCCTCTAATTAAAACACAGATCATTTACTGAAATTAAAATAAATAAAATGGACATGAGTTTGTGGCTCTTCCTGCGGTTCCCGTGTGTTACTGATGAGTGTTGCGTGTGTTAACAGGAGAACGGAGTGAACAGTCAGCAGATGGACGACCTGTTTGACATCCTGCTGAAGAGTGGAGGTAAAAAACTCTGCTGTAAACCTCGAGCACGACTCCTGGAATCAGCTGTCAGTCTGTATTCATGGTGTTTCTGTCTTTCCTCAGAAATCCCAGGCTTCAAGGCCAACCCAGACCCGTCGCTCGCCCCTCTCAACTCAGATCCGCCCTCTCCGTCTGCCCCCCCGTCCCCGCTTCACCTGTCCCCTCCTACTTCCACAGAGCTGCTCATCTCCCCTCAGTCCACTGCAGGAGAGCCCTGTGCAGGCAGCGGGCACTTGGAGGACTTCCTGGAGAGCACCACGGGCACGCCACTACTAAGCCTGGAGCCTGACAACAGCCTGACGCTGATTGATGACCTCCACAGCCAGATACTGAGCACGCCCAGCATCCTGGACCACCCTCCCTCCCCCATGGACACGTCAGACTTGGGCTTTTCCCATCCGTCTGCTGGCCTGGACTTTGGCGTCCCCTCACTAGACAGCATGGACTGGCTGGACATTTCCATGGGGACTGAGAACGGAATTAGTGGAGGTGGAAGGGGAGGAGTCACAGCAAGTGAAAGAGACGGAGGGACGAGTTTAGCCCCGCTGGCGCCACACACTCCGCCGAGCGTGTTCTCGGCTGATTTTCTGGACAGTCCAGACCTGCAGCTGCACTGGTAGTCCTGTCTGTAGCCACAGACGCACACAGACGGACACGTGGTCGCTCACACTGTGTACAGGCTCTGTCTTTATTTCACGCACATACTTCTCTATGCTGTCTCTACCACTGCGGGGGGCCACTGGCACATGCAAACACACACAAGCACACGGTTAGTCGCTGGCTGTTACTGTCTGCAGCTGGATAAAATATGCAAGAAACATAGAAGTAAAATTCATAGAAAAGAAGCAGAACTCGGTGGAACTGAGATGGACCTTTTTGAATTTTAAGTCTGTGAGAATTTCCGCAGCAGGCTGATCACAGCCAGGTAAATAAAAACACTTCCTGTATTCGGACCCGCACTGTAACCAGGTTTCAGTATCAGATTCAGACCTGGTCAGAAAGGAGGAGTGACTGCTGGTCGTAGCAGCGTGTGTCAGTGCCTCGGAAACTTTGCACTTATACTGAATCTGACTGATTTGACGGGGACGTTCAGGCCAGCAGCTAAATCTTGGCGCTGGTCGGTCACTTTGTGTGAAAGCCGCCATGTTTATTGTTAATCAGCCGAGTTACTGATGGAATGTAAAAAAAAGGCAGCTGTTGCTGGCTGCGTCTCCTCAACACGGTAAACTGAACCCCACCCACACTAGTCAAAACAATCGTCACTGGTTGTCAGTTGTTAATGAATGAAACAATATCAACAGAAACGGTTTGAAGCCTAGTTGGAGGCGTTGTAGTATGACGGTAGACCACTATGTTATGCTGTATATGGGCTGTATATTATCAATTGTCCATAAGACTATTTTTCTTTGCTGGTTTCTTTAGCGTCAAGTGAGCCGGCTGGGTGACAGAGTGAGGGGTGGGGCTTCTGAAACACTCGGTCCATGTCATTTTCTAAAGAAAATACTTTAAAAAAATAAACATTAAAATTAAAAACACAACCGTGTGATCGTTTGTGTCATTTCACTGATCATAAACATACAAAATGCAGCAAATTAGGTGGAAGTTGGGTGTGTCTCCTACAGTTATTGGGCGAGAGGCGGAGTTACACCTGGACAGGTACCAATTTGAAGTTATTGTTATTGTTAGTCTTTTGGAGGAAGCTGAACATGTGAACTCCTGGTTCAGACCCCGGGTCATGAGACGGCGCCATTGTAAATAATTTTGTAAATTATTTTTGTATCAAGTTCCTAAAATGTGGTTTAAATGTCCTTTTTCCACTAAAATAAAAACAAAAAGATTTGATTATACATAAGTAAAATAAAGTGATTGCTGATTCAAAAAATACATTAAATACTTTCTGATGCTGAAAATGCATCTTTATGTGTAACAATAAAGTTCAAGTTGCTTTTCACAGTTTCTAATTTAATATTGATAAAATTAAGATGTTAACTTTACAAACACTCAATATATTAAATCTGTCTAATCAATGATAAAATATCTGGTTTTCATCTAAAATTCTACTTTTATGTTAGCATTTTAATTAAAAATCTATTGCTCTCCATTTCTTCATTCTTGCCTTACTTTCTAGGCCTCGTTAGTGTCTATTTTTAGCTAAAATTTACTCTCAATATCCCAACATTTACTAATGAATTATTGAAAAAATATTGATTTAAAATAAGATATATAATTAAAACATTTTAATGTTCCAACCACCTCTTTCTGGCTTTGCGTTCTACATCTGTGTTGCCTCTTAAAAACATCAATTTCTATTAAACAACCTTATAAAACCAGAACAATCAAGCAGCCAATAGCCTCAAAACCCAGTTTAGAAAGTTTTGACCTTCACCTTAAGTTTGTCTGTTGCAGGTAACTGTAGATTCTCTTTGAGGGTTATATTGTGTTATTTATTACTGTATAATTACTGATGAGAGTTTAAGAGTGTCAGAAACCAGATGCTCAAAGCTCAATCTGTCTGTCCATCTTCATCTCTTTCACTTCCTCTTCTTCATCTCATTTTTCTCCTTTAACCTATTTTCCAACTCTGTTTTTTTTGTAAGAGATACAATAACTCTTACCTGTCCTTGCACTGTTAAACTTGCAATAACATTATGAAATTGGAACATTTTCCCACTTCAGCCCAAAACAAACAATCAACTGGGTGAAAATGTTTGTGCAAAAGATAAACAATGTTTATTGTACATTATTCTCTAACAAACAGATGAAATCTGATAAAATCAGCTGTTAGCATTGATTAGAACTAAATGAATACTCATTGAAAACCATGTTGAGCTTCATATGAGACACTCTGGACGTCTCTGGTCCTCCTATATTACACTTAACTTCAGTAATTCAGGTCTCAGCAGGAAGTGGTGTTCTGATGATTTATGCTGCCCTGATGAAAAATGCCTCAATAGTACAAATTAACAACTTATTTCATAACAAGATGTTATTAGAAGTTTATACAGTATTCTTGTTTATGGTGAATGTGTCCTGTTAATTATTTTAAACATATTTTTATGATCCTTCTCTGATATTTTCTATATAAAAGCCCTCTGGGTCCTTATCAGCCATTGTTGGGTCCTTCTCCTCTGGGTGTGTCCAAACATTTGCCTGTCGCTCTGACAATGTAAAGAAAGTAAAAATAATATCATATTTAGTGTTTCTGTCCTGGGAGAATTTATTTGATAAATAAAATGTATTTATGGAAAAATATAGAAACAAAAATAAATGATAAATCTGTTTATTGAAGTCAAGACTGTAGAACGACACGTGCAAAAGGAATCAGTAGCACATCTCAACAGGTAGCATATTTCTACAGAACACCGGTTAAAGCAACTGCTGTCTGAGGCACGGCTGCAGAAAAGTTATTTAGTGCTGATTAAAAGTCCAAGTTGTTGACTTGTATGATGTCTCATCATGTACAGAGTGAACAGTAGGGGTACACAGTCTTATGTAGAGTCGGTGTGAAGATGAGGATCTGGTTTCTGTACTCAGTCCCAGCGGAAGTCTCTGATCCTGCAGCAGGTGGTGAAAGGAGGTCCAATATCCATCAATGTTTCTGTCTGTCTGTCTGGGAGTTTCACAATAAAAGCAAAGCTGTAGCCAACAAGCAGCTTGGCATAACACCGAGTTGTTCCAGGTGGAAGATGGTGGCGTTGCATCTTCAATTGATCCGTTAGCTCTGAGTGGCAGGCAGGACATGATGTGGTGCTGGATCAGTTTCATGAAACACTTCATTAAATCAGGTGTAAAAACAAAACATTCTCACATTTTTACGTCAACTGAGTTTAAAATTGTTTAAACTTTACGTTTCCTGTTAAGACAGTTTCTTTTCTATATTCTCCTGTGAAACATCAGCTGTTTAAAGAATTACATTTATCTTAACAGCTGCTGATGATGTTCAGCTGTGCTAAACTTCAAATCTTCAGATGATTCAGCTCATATTGACGGATGATCTACAAACATTTCAGCTCAGCTTCTTTAAATGGGTGGATGATGCCGAGCAGGACATGATGAGATAATAACGAAATGGATTTGTCACAAATGGAAGCATCAATTAACTGACTAGTTCAGGCCGAACGGTCCCCGTGATTCAAAAACATCGTTGTCTGTTTAATAGGATGGAAGGATCAGTCCGATTGTACTGTCTGTCTATTATATTAATTATTATAATGATGACAGTTACATGTTCATAGCAGCAGAAAATATCTGAAGCATGAGATGATAGTATGAGCATAATTTTTGTATTTATTGGATCATTTTAATCCAATAATTACATATTATGTTTTATTATAATCATTTTAACAATAACGTTAGCACTTGCATCGAGCTCCAGTCCTCGAGGGCTGCTAACCTGCAGGTTTTAGATGTTTCCTTTGTTTCAACACACCTGGTTTAGATGAGCAGGATGTTAACAGCCTTCTGCAGAACTTGTTCACATGATGAGGAAGTTAATGAAATAATTTCAAGCAGGTGTGTTGGAGTTGAAAAACATCTAAAACTTGATGGAAACAATTTGATACAGCTGGTTTTTAAAGAGGCCATTTCATATACATTTCAGGACTTTGTGGTTATTTCTTAAGTACTAACCAGTAATATGAAACATTTTATATCTAAAAAACATCAGGAAACACTGATTAACAGACCTTTCAATCTGTCTGCGTTAAAATTCGGGTGGTTCCGGCTCGTTTCGTCAGGCTGCTTCGTCAGCAGCTCGTTCATATTCATTATTCGAATTTGCTGGACTCTGATTGGCTAATAAACTAGCCTATAAGAGCAAGGTATACTGTTTCCTGCCCCGCTGCGCATGGCAAAATCAGACGTCGTGCCTTCCTGTTTGATACGTGTTTATGCTAACAGCTTTTAGCTAGCAGCATGCTAGGCGTGGTTTCAACTGCGGGAGCTCACAGATGTCTAAAACATTGTTCGATAAACTTATTATTGTTACACAGATTATTCCTGCTGTATGACAATTAATGAGAGTTTTATTTATTCAGTTATTACTTTTGGTCAGTTGTATTTTAAGTTTCCTCACAGTCTTTTTATTATATTTTTTATGAGTGTTTTGGGTTGATTTTTAAAAATATTTTAACATATTCATCATCAATCCTAAATAATTAAACAAGCTTTAAAAATAAGTAAAAAATTTGTAAAAGTGGAACAAAAAATTGACGCGCTAATCAAATAAAGTATGAATAAAATACATTCAGTTCTGATTTGGAACTGAGTCGTTCACCTCGACCGCATCCAGCTGGTATATTTAGCTTTAACATAAATACTGCAGGTGTGAAATCGAGAAGAGCAAGAAGAAGAAACTATAGTTTGAGATATAAGGTGAGACGAGGGGCATGTGATAGAAATAAAAATAGGAAGCAACAGACAAAGTGAGATGAAAGAAAAAGAAAGAAATCCCAGAGAGGAACGAGGAGCTGCAACATTGTTCTTCTCTGATTAAAAACTCCAGAGGAGAAACATTTTAAAAGCTGCTGGAGGATTCACAAAAATAGCTGCTTCCTGTTAAAATCAACCGCTGTGACTGTCACTCACCTGGCTGCTGTTTAGCATGGCAACATGATGGTGCATTACAGCTGATCCGAGTCTGGAGGAGTTTGTGAAGGATAATTAGGTGTAGATACTGTCAAAATAAATAGGTAAATCAGAGCAAATGTTGAGTAAATATTGCTAGTCATAAAGTATCTTAATTTTGTATTTTATTTGCATTTTTCTCTCAGTTTGATTGGTCACTAACTTTCGAGACGTGTTCCAGACAGACTGCAGATATCTGTGATGAAGCAGGATGATTTCTGAGAGAATTTGTTTAGCTAATTTAATTTTTTTTTTAAATCTTCCAAGATGAAAAGCTTCAGTTTTATTTCATCAGTCCAAATGATCTTTTCCAAAACAACTTTTTAATTTGTAAACACGAGTTTTGTTCAGTTCCAGTTTGGTCTTTTTGTGTTTTTCTGTCATGCTGAATCTTCTGATGTGATCAGAAAGTAATTTGCCTTGATGTTTTAATTCTTCTTTGTACAATAAAAGCAAGTTATTTATTTTCACAATGTCTTTATTTACTCTGTAACATACAAAATACCTGAATTTATACATTAAGTTTTACATCATGCTGTAATCATTTTTAAATTGCTGCATTTTGAAATTTTAAACTCGTTTAACCAAAAGGAGGCATGTGTTAGTGCTGAGGCTTTTCAAAATAAAAGACTCAAAGTTAAAAAATTTAATTCAACTAAAAAATGATACACAAATGTTTCTTTAGTATTTGGTGAAAATGACAGTTGGTTAGAGTTATTGTCTGTCAGGTTCGAGACCTGGAAGTGATTGGATGAATGGATTGATTTTAAAGAACAGGATAAAAAGGAGACATCTATATATATAAATAAACTGAGTCTCTGAAGGTCTTCCTCATTTCTCTTCTCATCACAGTGAGCTCTGTAAGCTGCACTCATCTTCCTCCATCTTTCTCCTCATCTTCCTTCAACAGGTTAATCAGTCCTGCGATTGTTTGTCTTCCTTCTTTTATTCTCCTGAGATGATGCAGATCAACTCTCTCATCTGACTGAACCTTCCAGGTTCCATTTGAAATCTATCTGAACCAGTTCTATTGCATCAGATGAAATCACATACCATCTGTGCTGAGTTATGACATACTGCTCTGTGATTGGCTCGTTCAGGGAAACGCTGACACCTCGGCCTTTTACAGCCACAGGTCAGAAAAGTCTTGGCTGAGTGGAAATCGATGGCTTGACTTCATCAGTGGATTTCATGTCAGTTTGTTCAACGTCCTGACAGTTTGCATTAAACTTGTCTCGATGTGAGGAAGCTGCGTGTTTGTGTGGCGACTGTTTGATGAATAGTTTATCTATATTCAGAGAGGCGAGTTTCATAGAGGGAAAAGTTCATTTATACAGAACCTTTCAGGAAAAAATCCCTTAGAGTTTCAGAATAAAACGACATAACAAGAAGCTTTGAGTTCTTTAATATCCATGTCACGATACGTGTGTGTTAAAGGGTTAAAGGTTGTTTAAATGCAGAATGTATTTTGGTTCTCACGAGGAACTGACAGGGTTTGGTACTTAAATACTGACACTGGTCAGAGTATATGGCCAAAAACTGACACTTTTCATTGTTTTTGATTGCAGAACAGAAAAAAATTAAACTCATCAAGACATTTTTGGTCAAAAAAAGAGAGGAAGGAAACTTCAAGACAGATAGTTCCAGATTGTTTTGAAGCCATTCATAGGACAGAATGTGAAGCCAAAGGAGAAAAAAAAGACAGACAGACAAATACTGTTGGGAAATGAGATTCATTACAATTCTCGGGAGAGATGATAGCGGTAATGGACGCAGCGGCGTCAGGGCTGATTTGTGTCTGAGGAGAGTCAGAGGCCGAGGCCCTTCAAATTACTAATCAAAGCTGGTGCTGGAGACTGACAGCTATTCTCACTGGGCGTCTGCATGGAGCTCATTCACGTCTATAAGTTACAGCGTGTGGGGCTGTAATAACCCCAAATGAAGCTGGATATTTGCATCTCCTTTGATTTTGTAAAGGTCACTGCTGACAGGAAGGTCCAGGAGGGATGGAGAAGAAACACACCTGCAGTCTCTGTTTTTCTAAAACATCCAAACGGCTTCTTTCTTTGTCCTTTCATACGTTTCACTTTCCAAATCCCAGACAGATTTATTTAATCTGTACATATATTAAAAAAATCCAACATCCATTATTTACTCTTTAGTTGCTTCAGTCATCTTTTAAACTTTGATGAATTTGTTGCTCAATCTCAATCTTTTATCTACAAAATTTAAAGAAAACACAAACATCCACTAAATTAAAAATACTACAAATAAAAACCAGAAAAAAATGTGAAGATTTTTTCATCTTGTAAAACATTTTGTTCCTGTTTTTAAATGGATGTTTCAGTCATTGTAAAGTTTGTCTCTAAAGGTTTCTTGACCCACGTGGATAGCTGAATGGTCTCAGTTCAGAGAAATAAAGTTTACATCCAACAAAACCAAGACAGATGTGGATTCCTGCCACTTTTAAACAACTCTAATCTCCTAAATACCACTGAAATATTAAAGTTTCTCTGACATGCTGAAGTCTCAATAGAACATTTAGAAGCATTATGTGACAAAACATGGTGCAAATGTGTGTGTTTGACATTTATAAGGCAAGAATGAATGTTTTCATGAGCTTCAGTCTTTACAACAGGAAGTGATGAAACAGGAAGATCTTTGTTTACATCTTACGTTGACATTGAAAAACATCAGATAAAATGGTGAAATTCTGTATATCAGCTTGTTGTAGCAACACTGCTTCATTAATGTATTTCCCTAAAGCAGACGCAGAATGATGACATCACTCAGAATCAGAGAGAGAAACTCTCAGTTCCACAGAGTTGCTCGAGTTAGGATCAGACATCAGTAACTGACAGATTTCTGGTGGATTTTAGTCTCTTTTCTTTCTCTTTTTCTCCCTCTTCTACTCTGATCTGATTGTTTAGCTGTAACATTCATTTACATCCATGATGACACTGAGACTGACCGTGTTTGATCAGGAGAACTTGAAGGAACCAATTCCAGATCAAACAAAAACTGGTTCTGTTCACATCATCTCTCCTCCTGAGTCCATTCTCATTCAGAATGAAACAAACACTCAGATTCTGGATCTGATTCTACATGTTCTGTCATAGTAAATCACTTTCTTTACATCTCTTATCTTCTTTTTTGTCACTTTTTTTGCACCTTCCTCAAAATTGTGCAGCAAGACTCCACAAATATGCATATTTACTACTGGTTATCTGCACATCCAGGTTTATGTGGAAAGGTGTCCATAGAATATAAATGTAATACTGACTGATATGAAGTAGCAAAATGTAAAAATCACATGTCAGAGACACTTAAAGAAATTACTGGCTGAGTTGAACCTAAGATTTTTTTGGAAGTGCTACATTTTGCTGCAGGTGATTTATGCTTGTAAACAGCTACAGTTCTGGAGAGCTCAGACCTCCAGCAAGTTGTTTAAAGACTCTTTGGCCTTCAGACTCATTAGTGCTCACAGATATGATCTCCATTTCTCCAAACTGAGGTTGTTCAGGAGATTATCTACAACAAGAAATTTAGTAATTATTTATACCTTTTACACACTTCAAAATGGCTGAAGTGTCATTTTAAGGAAGGTCAATGTTTCCATCACTGTCTGGGTTTTAACAGGCCATTTGACAGGTAAACATATTATAGATGGATGTTCAGATATGAGTTCAGGGACATGGGCATGTTATAGACAAGTTCAGGCTCTGACAGGATGTTATGTAACCTTGCAGTGTGGGTCCTGATGCTGCTGAGCCTTCTGCCATCAGGGAGGTCAAACAGTCCAGGAGAAGACTGAGAGTAACCCATCATGATTTTGGTGGTTCTATAGACTCAGTGTTTGAGCCTTATTGCATATGGAAGTAGAAGAGGACAGTCTAATCAGACAGTGGAGGTGGTACAGCAATCGGAGTCAATAAAGTTCGATGACCAAAGATCCACAGCAAACTGGGGAAGACTCACCTTTGAAATTTACCAGTTCAAGTTAAAATTTTTATTTTGAAACCATATGAGTTAAATTTTACATTATAAATCAGTTTTAAATCATTACTAAATACTAAATAACTTTTCTGCAGCCGTGTCTCAGACGGCCGTTGCTGGAACCGGTGTTCTGTTGAAATATGCTACCTGTTGAGACGTGCTACTGATTCCTTCTGCACATATGCTGTTCTACAGTCTTGACTTCAATAAATGGATTTATTGTTTCTATATTTTTCCATAAACACATTTTACCTATTAAATAAATTCTCCAGGACAGAAACACTAAATATGATGTTATTTTTAGTTTCTTTACATTGTCAGAGCAACAGGCAAATGTTTGGACACACCCAGAGGAGAAGGACCCAACAATGGCTGATAAGGACCCAGAGGGCTTTTATATAGAAAATATCAGGGAAGGATCATAAAAATATGTTTAAATAATTAACAGGAAACACTCATCATAAACAAGAATACTGTATAAACTTCTAATAACATCTTGTTATGAAATAAGTTGTTAATTCGTACTATGGAGGCATTTTTCATCAGGGCAGCATAAATCATCAGAGCACCACTTCCACTGCGACCCAGTGCCTAAATGTTCAGCTGCCAATGTTGGAACCTTCAGAAGTTCTATGGCAATGCCTCGACCAATCAAAAGTATTCTTTTTTACCACAAGAAACAATATTATCAAGGTGGTTTTAATGTTGTGGCTGACTTGTTCAGACCTTGAAATAAGCCTGTATGTGGAGCTTAAATAGCAAAAGATGCCACAATGTGTCACAACAAGTTCTTTATAAAAGCAGCAGAAGATGTTTGACTCTTCTGTTCATTGCTTTTTTTTAACTCATGAGAAAACAGACAGCAAAAGATATTTAAATTCTTCTGCAGGCAAAAAAGAGAGTTTGAGCATATATTTTCTCTAATTATGAGTCATATAAATAAACTGAGTCCTGCCACCCCGAGGAGAGCCGTGAAGTCTGCAGAGTTTAGTCACTTCAAAACATGCGGCGCTCCAAAAGTCTTTGACTCTGCGTCAGTGTGTCAGATCCTCTGCTGTGATGATGTGCAGCTCCAAACAGCTTCAGTCCTGCAAAATCCGAAACATGAGAACTGCTCATTAGCTTTGTTCTGTGAGTTCACCCTGTGCGCTGGCAGGATGAACACGCGTGCAAGCAAAAACATGGCTATGCAAATGGAGACTGTATAAAAAGATGAGATGCAACAGATTGACAGCTGAGAACACACAAACTTCACAGGAAGATTAAAAAACTGTAGAAAACATTAAAAGTCATTTCTTGTGTTTTTATGTTTGCACAACAAACATTGTCCCAAACTGGACAACCCAAATTCCACTTGACATGGTGAGTTTAATTTTTATTTAGATTTTCCTACTTTTTATAAAGACCTTTTTCCTTTTTTTTTTTACCCCTGAAAGCACATAAATCATTGCCTGAATGAACATGTGTAATTGGTGTTCATTAAAAGGTTGTTTGCAGCAGTTAACGTTCACCGAATGATGGATGACTCCTCCCTGTTTTTGTTGATCTTTTCCATGTTTCCACCAAGATGAATATATATTTCTCATGAGCAGAGAAGTTTGAACTTCTATCAGTGTTTGTGCTTTTATAGCTCAATTGTTTTAGATGAAGAGATCTCAACCAGATTTGGTTTTGTTTTATATTTTAATGATGGACATTTGATCTGTATTAATAAAAGGCTCAGTCTCCTCTGCATGGTCAGTGTCTCCCTCCTTCTCTGGCACGATGTCATGCATGCTTGCCGGTTCAAGTACTGCTGAGATCCTAACAGCGAGCTGTGGGGGATCAGAGGTGCCAGGGGGTCCGCCAGTGGCAGACACACTCTGGCGGTGACAAGCCATCTTTTATTTTGCCTCCACCTTCAGATCAGACCATTTTTTTTATATCCACCACAGATCTCTCTGAAGAACTTGTTGGAGATTTTAAGGTTTTACGATGTTTTGAAACGGTCACAGGTCATGTTGCAGGAGTGAGTGATCTAAATTTGCCCTGACTTGTATAAACATCTTTATCTTAGACACCAATTGGTTTACGACTAGTTCCTGTTGTTTATCCACAGGTGTGATTGTTTATTCCACTCTGACTTTATTACCTGACCCAAGCTTACTCCCCCTCTGTATCCTCCAGATGTTGTGTGTATTTGTCAATAAATGAGCAAGGATGAGAAGTTTTAGGCAGAGTTGACTCCTTGCAAGGCAACCAAACCCCTGTGTCTGACTGGTGTTCTTTTGTTGATTAAAAGTTATTTAACTTAGGGGAATTAAAATATCCTGACAGAACTCACAGCCTTGACGGTTTCAGCAACACTGTGCCACTCCGTGGATTTTCTCTTATTTGTTACGCCACTGCTGTGACCTCCAAAAAGCACTTCCTTTCATTTTTCAACCTCACCCACAAAAACCTCAATTTCTGCTTCGGTGAAGTTGCGCTTCCTTGATCTTCCTTGATCTGCGGTCGCCATCGTTATTGGTGGAATGCTGCAACGAGCCGGCTCATTTATATGCATGAAATCCACAAGACACTTTGCATTGACCATTTACGGCAGAAAGTGGGCGTGTTGAGGGCGGGATACGATCCAGAAACACCTGAGCACATTTCTAGGTAGAGTGTGATTTATAAAGTGGAGATTGCGTGCATCTGTGCGTACGCCATGTTTTATAGGTCCCAAACTTACTTGGCGAAAGTAGATTTTTTTTGCTGCTTCCCAGGTTGGTTCTCAACCAGAAAAAGGTGGAATGTTCCTTCAGGTTTGGGGTGAGTCTTTGCTTCAAGTGGAGGAGTTTAAGTATCTGGGCGTCCTGTTAACAGGTGGTGGTAGGATGAAGCAGGAGATGGACTGATGGACCGATGGACAGGGGCTTCATCCTCAGTGATGATGTTTCAGTCTGTCATAGTGAAGATTGAGCTGAGCTGAAAAACATATATATCTGACCTGCATCTCTGGATCCTGACTGAAAGAACAAGATCCTGGATAGAAGAAGCTGAAATGAGATTCCTCTGAGTGACGGGGCTCAGGTGAGATCAGGTGAGGAGCTCCATCATCTGGAGGAAGCTTAAAGTAAAGCTGTTGGTCCTCCTCATTGAAAGGAGTCAGCTGAGGTGGTTCAGGTATCTGGTTAGGATGCATCCTGGTCGCCTCTCTTTAGAGGTTTTCTAGGCCCGTCCCACTTGAAGGAGAACCCCAGCAGAACTAGAATTTTCTGGAGGGATTAGATAACTCTGTCTTGGGAAGGTCTGGGGATCCCCCAGGAGGAGCTGGATCTGGGTTTCTCTCCTGAACCTGCTGCTCTGCGATTTGACTAGAATAAGCTGTAGAAGAGGATATTTCTGTAATCAGAGTTTATGAGATGTAGAAATGATCTCATTCTGTTTCTAGATTTGTACATATGAGGTTAGTTTCTGTTGGCTCTGTGATGGAATGGCGACCTGTTCTGGCTCTCACTCAATATCAGCTGCGAGAGGTCTCGTCTCTCCTGATAGATCCTGGACAGAATAAATCGATACAGATAATGGACAAATAGATGGATTTGCTCTCTCTGCCAGCAAGCTGGTATCTGTGACCTAGTAACTTTAATGTATGCGTGTGTTTTTTTCTTTTGACTCGACCTTCATGAATTAACTGAACATAAAGGACAACCAAACCCGTTTCTGAGAAATTAGTCACCAACAAAAACACTACAGCTTGTTTTTGGAAAATGTTTTCTTTGTTAATAGTACTTGTGTTTTTTTTTTATCTAACCCTGAGTGGTGTACCGACTAGCTAAGTGTCATTGTAATCCTCAGAGCTGTGGGACTAGTGTGGGCAAAATGAATAAATGTTGAAGTGATGGTGCACAACAACAGAACAATTTGAAAATTTAATCAGTTTTAACCAGAACTTTGGGGAATTCTTCTTGACTGAGTTTTGCTTCAAACTTTGCAGAATTTGCAAAAGTCCTGAAAAGAAAAGAAAAGAAAAGAAAAGAACACAGGAGCACCTGAGAAATGCCTTGAAGTCTTTGCTTTAACCCAAAAAAAGGTCAAATGTCCCCCGTCCAAAACAAGATTCAAGTACACCCCGCCAAAAAACAAAAAACCAAACACATAAACATACTTATCATAAATAATTATAACTTTGCAATTTTGGGGAATTCTTCTTGACTGAATTTTGCTTCAAACTTTGCAGAATTTGCAAAACACCTGCAGATGCAGTGATGTGAAAAAGTATTTGGCCCCTCACAGATTTCTTCCATTTTCTTTGTCTCACTTAAATGTTTCAAATTTAATCTGAGTAAATACAGAATACAGTTTTCAAATGATGGTTTCATTTATTAAGAGAAAAAAGCAATTCAAACCAACTTGACACTTTATTAAAAAGTAAGTGCCCCTTTCCTCTCCTTTCAGTCAGTCTCCTCCCCACTGACCCAGATTAACTCTCTCCTTTTCTCTTTTTTCCAGTCCTTCCCTGACTTGGAAATCCGTCACGCAGTACAGAAAAAAGGATCTGGGGGAAGTTGAGTTTGCTCCAACGGGACACAAAGTGAGGGATTTTGGAGGAGGAGATTAGTGAAAGGCAAAACAACAGAGGGTCTTGTCAATCTGGCTTATAATTTCCTTAAAAATATGCAAGTAGTTGCTTAGTTTGAGAAAAGCTTTTATAAATGACCTCAGTGGTAAATGGAGCCATGAAGCACACAGAATGTTTACTCGCTTCTTTTATGCATGTGTTCGGATATTTTTCCGTTTTAATTGTGTTAGTCTGATGTGTGCAAAAGTGTGTGACGTCCTCAGCAGTGTGTGGAAGTCTCTGCTCCTGGTTTGGCATCTCAAGCACATATTGTGATTTTGGCAAAACAATGCACAAAGCTGGAGTTTTATCCTGCAGACTGCTGAATCTTTCTGATAAAACATAAGCTCACACGTACACACACACACACACACACACACAGGCAAACTGAGGGAGAGCTAGAGGAAGATCTACTTCAGAAGATGAGAGAAATGATGGGGAAGTGCGTGCATGTGTGCGTGCGTGAGAAGGAGAGTGACTGCAGCAGATGTTGACTGTCCTCGGTGAGGCATGAAGATACGTCTGCCAAATACTTGCACACACACACACACACAAATTTGAATGTTTATGACTTCAGAAAAAAATCACACTGACTTAAATTCACTCTCAACCATCTTTTTATTGTAATTGTTCACAAAGCGAATCGAGCATCGTTTTACCTTTTTGGAGTTCACACTGGGGTCAAACGAGGTCCACACCTTCATTAGTGTCTGTTATAAAAATCTGAACACATTTATTTAATTAAAGAATCATGCTACATAGCAGTCCCTGTCACCTCTAGCTGGTCACCCATGATGTCCTTGTCCTGTGAGTACAGTCTTCTGTTTCGCCAGTGCTGACTCAGCAGCGCAGGCTCTTTATTTACATTTTGTGTAAATGATGAAGTGATGAAGAAGATGGTTAATAGCTCTCTCTGTGGCTGAGTGGACATCTTAAAGCTTCAATCTAAGTCTCAGCCATTAGGCCTAATGAATAAGCATGCACAGAATGAACTGACACCTGCAGCATTTCACAGTGAGGGTTTTAGGGAGGAAAAAAGGGACGCACAGTTAATGGAAAGCACAATTTACTTAGAATAAACATTTCAAAAAAAGATTCAGTTCCTTTGAAGAGGATTTCTGTTCAGAGATTATGAGCAATTCAATTGTTCTGTTGTAACTAGATTTTTAAACAACCTTAATTTGGAGAGATGGACAACAAAATATCACACGTTCGAGTCACTGATCATGCTCTCCAGCACTGCTGATCACACTGATAGATGGAGAGAAGTCCTACCTGTTTGTCCCTCAGTCCATGTTAAAGAGCTCACGTAGCTGCCCCGGCTCTTCTCGAGCAAACCAAAACTTCCTGCAACCTCCCTGAGAGCTTCCGTCCTCCTCACGCCATCCTGCACTCCTCTCTACTCCACCCAGCTACACCATCCTCTGAAGTGTCCTCCAGCCAAACCTGCAGCCCAGAGTTCCCAAACGTCAACCACCTGACGCGCATGAGCTGCTAATTAAGACTTTTCCACATGAACCTGCTCTTCACATGTTGGGAAACCCCCTACGGCAAGCCAATTAAGGTCAATAATTACCACATATCCCCGGTGCTTCCAGCTGCTTGACCTGCAGACTCCACAGTATCAGCCTCGCTGTGCTGGATTATTTACAGTATTAGACAACCCAAAATGGTGCCCGCTGCTCTGCCAGATATTGGCTGGTAGATGTAAACATAATACCAACATTGTGCCCATCAAAATAAATATTTTAATATATTTTACTTCAAATATAAATTTCTAAAGAAAATAGTGTATTTTCATTCTACAACCCTCTAAACAGGGGTATTATGTTATTAACAATATTCTATATTGTACCTTTAAAATAATTTTGATGTTACAGTCATTTTCACAGAATCCCGTATTCACATGTAACTATACCAAATCGATACACTTAGCATCCCAATAAACTCTGAATTTTCTGTCCAGCAGCAGCAGCTGACTTACTGTGATTAACGAGCTTGTGTGTAACGGGTCACCAGTGACACGTTAGCAGGTTAAAACACTTTACATCATGCAAACATGAATGAGAAAAGAAATAAAAATTAAAGTTGCAGACGTTCAACATGGAAACTTTGATTTCCTCAATAAAACTCAGAATGTTGCAGAATTTGTGTTATTTACATTTTGTAATGATGATCATGAAGGATGGAAGACAGCATACACTGTGTGGGGAGAGGGCGGGGCCACGTTTTGGTGAACTGTAGCGACAAATTACACGTTCAGTAAATGTTGTCAGTTCAAGATTAACTGGAATTGCAAGAAAAAAATGTCTCATTTATTTGATATAATCAGATAAACTAAGTGTTTGTTTGTTTGTTTTTATACCTGACAATTTTTTAAGATTATAACAGATTTTTCAGTTTATTATTAGATGTCTTTCTTTGACGGTGTGTCTTTTCCTCTGATCCCCTGATTCCTCCGTCTCAAACACACCTGTTAATTATCTTTAAACACCCACCTGCATCCAATCAGTGATCAAGTCTCCCTGTATTTATGATGTTCTGGGTTGTTTTATGTTATATTTATTGTTGCACTCTGTGATAAATTCTTGGTTTTTGCTCGTCTACCTGCTGCTGCCTGCTTACCTGCACCTTTGGGTCCAACGTCAACCACAGCCTGCGATGATCTTCCCAAAAACCCACTTCTAGTAATTTCAGACTTCTGTCAAATAATCTGTCATGCTAAAGCATTTTTCTAAAAGAAAAAAAAACTGGAATATTCAACATAAATCTAGACAGGATGGAGATAATTCATGAGGACTAATTACTCAGTTTCAACCGACATTTTAGTTTTTCCCCATCTCTCTCTTCCTTCCTCTCTCCTTCCAGGCTTTTTTTTTCTTCTGGTTATGATGGAGGGATGCAGCTGGATGTAACCCCCCCTTCTTCCCCCCACCCTCCCACCCCTCTCTCTCTCACACACACTCATCCTCCTCTTCCTCCTCTCTCTGTCTATTTGGTGCTGCTGAGAGGTAAACAGAGAGGAGAGATCTCATTTAGTTCCTGAACTGTTGCAGCCATAAAGAGATCCTCACCGCTGAAAATCCTAGACTGGACTTTTCAGCAGAACTGACTGAGCAGCTTTCATAGAATAAGAGGAGAAGGGAGTTAGAGGAGCGCATCATTTTCTGCTAGTTGGATTCCAAAGATAGACCCTACAGCTGATATGGAGAACACATGAGGAATAAAGCGTCTGATATAAGTTGGTGGATATTTCTAAAAGGATTTTTTAACCCCAAAACTTTGGAAAGAAGCAAATAAGAGTTGAACGAAACCATCAGGAAGGGAAAAGGTGAGGATTTTAATATCTGGGATCTTTTTTTTAATGAGAAAAAAAAACGGTTGTTTTGTTTTTTGTGTGTTTTTATTGTCAGATTTTAATTTATAGTTTAATCTGATAATTTATCTTAAATTGTTTTTGAAACATTGAATCTAGGTGATTATAGAGTTTGATTTTTCCAGCACTGACTCTCACTGATCCGTTTGAAACACTCCCTGCTCTCTTTTCATTATTGATCCTAAAAGTACAGGATCAATAAATAAATCATGTGGCTTTTATTGGACTATGATGTAAAAAAAATGTGTTTTTAAGTTGTTAATTTAACATCATTTGTTCAAAGAAACCAGATAATAAGTTGTGGATTATCTTGTTTTATTATTGTTCTTGATATAAGGAAAGTTCTTTGTTTTTTGGTCTATAAAAGAATCTAAATGTCATTTTCATGTCAGTGATCTTTTGTCTAATCATCAGCCATCTGTCTCTAAAATGTCACCTTTCTATTCTTACCTGAAGGGAAGTTTTTTGGAGAAGCATGGCAGCCACCAACCCTTCATCCTGCCACCTTTTCCTTTTCTTCTTCATGTCGTTTGTGGTTAAGAAGCCAGCCCTCACTCAGGACCCGTCCCTGTCCAAGGTGGCAGTAACGAGCGATAACCCAGTCATCGTCCCCACCACGCTGGTCAACCAGACAGCTTCCAGTTACGAGGAGATAACCCAGAGCACCCCTCCAGAGACGGGGCTTTCCACCCCCACCAGCGGCGGGGACACTGATGATGAGGATGTTCCTCCGGTTGGAGGGACACGTTGCCAGGGTTATTATGATGTGATGGGCCAGTGGGACCCGCCGTTTAACTGCAACGCCGGTGTCTTTCTGTACTGTTGCGGCACCTGCTTTTACCGCTTCTGCTGTCAGTTCCGCCAGCAGCGGCTGGACCAGACCATCTGCTCCAACTATGACACCCCCATCTGGGCCAACACCGGCAAACCGGTGGCCACAATCACGGAAGGCCAGGGGGACGCGGATCGGGACCGTACACACCTCATTGTCTACATCATTTGCGGCGTGGTTGCCGTCATGGTGTTGGTGGGCATCTTCACCAAACTGGCTCTGGAGAAGACTCGTGGAGGAAGTGGAGGAGGAGCAGGGTTACCTCAGACGGATCTCAACTCCAGGTGAGGAAACGTGTGCGCGTAGAGAACGTCAGTTTAATGACATCATAATGGTTGGAATTTGTACCCTTTCCTTCATACATCCACACTGAAGTGATGATGCAACCTCCAACTCTTAACATATCTTAATCCTGTATCTCACTGGGCTCTGACTGAGCAGCCGCAGCTCTCCTGTCCATGTGGCTGTTCTTGTACAGGTGATATCCATCTTGTCAGGGACTTGACGAGTGCTTGAGAATTAATCTGTAATTTGCTCTGGGAATAAGTTTTCTGTGTCTGGTTAAAGGTGGGAATCTGTAAATTCAAGCACAGTAAAAACAAAATGAGGCTAAACTGCTAACAAATATCTGTATTTTGTAAGTCATTTTTCACACAGATTCTGCAAGAATTCTACAATTTATTAGCTGTTCAGAGAAGTTCCTCTGAAAATTTGCTAATTTTCTTGCGTCTCCAACAAATTGCCAACGGTCGCAGCCCAATAAGACACCAGCTGTATTTTCTATGGATGTGTTTCCTTGTGGAGTGAAACCAGAATGGGGTCAGAAATTAATATTGATTTACAAACAATGTATAAAAGTTTATTTAGGGAGAAAAGACAGATATTGGGAGAGAATCCATTAACAACCTTATTGTTCATAATGTGGCGTTTCAAGATAAATGTGAGCACCACTGTTCTTATTGCTGTGATTTTCTTTATGGATCAGTAATAAGGTGTCTGTGTATAAACAGAAAGTAGAACCATGTGTCTGAACATCCATAAGTGCACATTAATCATACACATACTTTGCCTTTTCTCATCATATCTGTTTCTAATTGTGCCATTTTTCTTTGTTTCATTTGTTTGTGCTTCTGTCTTTTGTTTTGTTGTTTTCCACCTGTTTTTGTTTTTGTAACCATTTGCTTGTAAGCTTGCCGAATATTTGAAATAAACACAAATATTGTACAAAAGAAAAATGGACCAAATTATCTTTGTTGCATTAGAAAAAGGAGCATCTTTGAGTTTCTGTGTGAAAATTCCCTCCTTTAAAGTTTGACTCGTGTTTTAAAATTAAGACAAGTTAAGTTGGTTTTTTTACATCTTTTTAATGAGAGCTGAGAGACGTGTCCACGAGCTGAGTTCTCTGACTGCCTGCACTTGAGTTAAATACACAGTCCAGGTTCAGTCGGCTTGACTGATTAGAACAAACAACACGCAGCAGGAGCTCAGATCCTTCATCCCGAACTCTCTCGCCGCTGCTCGCCTCCTCAATCTGGAGCTTCATCCCTCCCTGATTCACAGCTGATGGGATCTCGTTTTCCCTTCATTCTTTATCTCTCTGTCACTAATTGGGTTGATTTAGTTCCTAAAACTTCTCATCTTTGCATTTCCTCCTCCTTTTCAGGTTAACCATCTTTTATTTGTTACATTGTTTTTTTTCTTCCTTCTTGATGTCCATCAATCCTTTTATTAATCCTGTGATTAAATATCTGGGACTTGGTCCACTTCCGGTCCCCATGGTCTTTATTAGGTGTGACCAGAAAAATCTTGCACGTTTGACGACAACCTGTTTAAGACAGATGTGATTGATAACTGGTACATTGATACTTGTTGTTACGGCGTGTTTCCACAGCAGGAACTTTATCTCTGGTATGTTTTTTAATCCTGTTTCTGCTGCAGGAAACAAATCAGGGAGAAAGGAGGTGGTATAGTTTTAATACTACATGGTGATGGTGAGGAGCTCATCACCACTGATTAGTTCAGCATCATCAATCTCAATAACAATCGATTAGAAAAGTGCACATGAAAGAACGGAGGGCAGCTTCCTGGTGAGAAAAAACAATACCTGAAAATAATCCACCTTTCAAAGGTGAACAGATCATTTATAAAAGTGTTGACGGACACAACTTGAAGGAAAACATGGCAAACAGCAGCAGATCTGCATGTTTTCTGTCTCAAAGTCTAATATTTTATCAGTTTAGTTCCAGATCAGCAACATTAAACACCAAAACTTAAGCACCAACTTCCTGTTCGAGCACATTTCTAACCTCAGATTGTACGTTAGATTATTTCCTCTGAGAAATACAACAAACCTGGTATGAAGTGATGAATCTGATCATGTGTGAACATAAAATTAGTCTTGAATCAGGTAAGTCATCCCACAAGTCGATAAAAGAATTATCGCTTTACGTTTAGACTTCAAACAATTCCGATTCACGTGACCACCTCTTATATATTAATTAATTCTTTCTCTCGTCCCTTAATTTTATTCATGCAACACCAAAAATATTATGTTTGTTACATCTATTTATAGAGCTCTACCTCTTTGTCCTCAAATTCAACACATTTATTTTCTCCCTATTTAGTCCCAGATCAAAGAAATTCAGGTAGCAAGTAACTTTTTTTTTAAATAAATCAGTAGTAAATTTTTGTTAATCAATGAACAGTTTAATTTTTTTTTAAAAACCGAGATTTTTAACTGTTATTTATTGATTTAAAAGACTGAATAAGTCAAACATGGAGACCGATTCTCTCTTAGTGTGTCTCCCTTTTACCTGAACAATAAAACACAGCCAGGATTTATTTAATGTCTTACAGGGTAACACCTCACTGGAAATAGAAACACTCTGTATCAAGTGGGTTCCCTTAGCAAGTATCTCAACAGATTAGCGCTCTCCTCTGTAAGATTTAACAAATTTCTGTGAGATTAAACGACTCCACCATTCCTTCGTGCTTATTTGGTTATTAGCCTGCTGACATTAATCCCTGCTGGAAACCGTGAGCTTCATGTGCACATACTTTCTGAGGTGACTGTACCCATTTATTTTATAGTTAGATAATAAAGAGAAACACAAAATAATTCATTGTTTAACCATCTTTCTTTATTCTCATTT
Organism: Pachypanchax playfairii; assembly: GCA_006937955.1. NCBI lineage: Eukaryota > Metazoa > Chordata > Actinopteri > Cyprinodontiformes > Aplocheilidae > Pachypanchax > Pachypanchax playfairii. The sequence continues at coordinate 1,083,745 of SSNP01000145.1, read as the reverse complement.
CCTTTTATCTCTTCTCTCTCTTTATTGTAAGATTAATGCTAAAATCCCTGCAGTTTTCTCCAAATCAGAAGAATCCAACACACATACTGTATATGCACCTTTAAAATTATAAACCTTCCACTTGTACCATGTGCATTGGGTTCTTGTTTGAGTATTGCACTGACCTTCGGCGAACGTTAAGGAATGGAGAATGCTGCCTGAGGTCACACATGTCATGTCTAATGAAATGCTGAGGGGTCTTAGCCGCACTTCCAGGGAGTAAACAAACACCAGTGACCTTCATGATTTCACACACTTGCAGTGAATTATAGCTCAATTAACAACAAGACTGATGGTTGTGGCATTTGGGCTGATTCAGATAAACACACAGCAAGAAGATCAGGAGACTCACAGCGACGCAACGTCACCTCACACAAGAGGGTCAATATGGTGGCAGCAAGAGGTCACATGGTTCCTACAGCATGTTTATGTGCAAACGTGAGCGGGTTCATTCATGCAGCATGTACGTACGTCTACATTCACCCTCCAGCTGCTTGTTGAAGGGAAAAGTTTGTATCTCCAGCTACATGAAATAAATTCACTCAGATGCAAAAAGAAACTGTTGAAAAAATATTCTCCCTTTCAGTTATCCAAGATGTGAAAGGTTTTTATTTGCTTTGGGTGCTTCATGCTGTATATGTTTGTGACATCAGTAACCAGGGTGTCAGATTGGACCAGCAGAAGCCTTTTTTCCTCTCATGTTATATAACAAAGGACACTTGCTTAAATGCTGTGGATGTCCTGCCCTAATTTAAAGCAAATAACGATAGATAAGCCATAATCAATACAGGCTATACAAGCAGACTATCTCTGCACACTCCAAATGAGTTCACTCTCTCTCTGTCCTCCGTGCTCATTGATCATAAATACATCAGATGCTTCATATTTTTGTGGATTTTTGGGGGTAAAATTACAAATTAGGCAAGTGATTTGAGTGTTTTTAAGCTGTTTTCCCTCTGGAACATGTTAGCTGAATGTCTTTGCTTTTCATGCATGTCATTGGCTGCAGGTTTCTATTGAAGATTCCCTCTCACAGCTGGGAATACAAAGAATGACATGTGGTTATGGGTTTGTATGGATGCAATGAAAGAAGGACATGGTGCAATAACTGCTGGGTTTCTGATTTTATAGTTGATGTTTATATTTCAATATCTTTATGCTATGAACAAATTGAGATTTAAATAAAACATTTTGTCAATAAGCTGCAAAAAGAAAATTTGTACCACAAATTTATTTGCATTTACACCATGTGACACAGCCGTATATAAAACTTGTCTGAAATGTGATTGCAAAAGAAATTTGCATGTTTTCAAATTTTGAGTTTCCAACCAGTAAACAACAGTCATATCCCTGTGAAAATTACATGTTATTTACATCAAAAATAAGAATCTCATCATGTTATTGGTGGTTTTCTTCTGGATGGAGCTCCAGAACGTTTGAAGGAACTTCAGATCTGTTCCACACGTCTGATTCCAGAGTGACTCGAGCATCTGTTGGTGTTTGTTGCAGGTTTAGAACATCATTTGTTCTTGTAGTGATAAAAAATCTGAAGGTTCCCTGATTGTTTCTTTTCTGAAATCTGGAATTTTTAACTATCCAGATCAGTCCTTGATCCAGATCCGTCCTTGATCCAGATCAGTCCTTGATCCAGATCAGTTTTTTTATAAATCTTTTATATGGTCATATTTTGGGGGAAATGGTAGGGGTTAGTGATCTCTGAGTGATTTTTAGTGCAAGTTAAGTTTAATACAGACTCAAATTATCACAGCATTGTGTGAATTCTATTGGAAAGAACACATGCCATAGCCTAATAATTAATATTTTTACTTAGTCAAATCTTAAAGGGGATCTGAACATCTTGTGTAAATATGTTTATGCAGTTTTATACAAAGTTATTCAGGTTTTCATCAACACTTCAGAAGTTCTGCCTTCGGCTCAAATTTATCAGCAAATCTTTTCCTCAGCGATACCTGAAGCAACAAAATCTAGTTGCTGCAATTATTTCTGCTTCTTGCACAAATCAAGAACTTATCTGACATAAACTTAAATGCAAATTAATTTATTATGCAGTCTCATTAAATAAACTTTCAGAATAAGAGTTGAAAGCCAAAAGGTTTTCCAGTTTTTTAAAATTTTTTGTTTCTCTTCCATCTTCTGGTTATCTGTAGGGTTAGGGTTAGTGCTGTCACTCTGCTTCACCTCCCTCCCGTGTGTGTGTGTGAGAGAGAGAGAGAGATCATGCCTGCATGCATGTTCGCCTCCATGTAAATGTGTTAAAGCGTAATTAATTTGGCCCAATTCCCTTGGAGAGTTAAAAAACAGATAAGTTAACAGATTTCTGGTCCAATCAGATGTGACAATTCTTCCCTTCCAGCAGCTTTACCTTCTTCACTCGTCCAGGATTTAACACACACACACACACACACACACGTGTGAGTCATCTCCCTCTGACTTATGAGATTCACTGTTTGTTTTGGTGGATTTAAACATCAGGGTGACTGGAATGAAAAATGACAGACATCTGAAACACTTGGGGAAAATGTTTATTTACCCATTTGATTTTTTTTTTTATTTTACTTTACAAGTATTAATAACTTGTTCAATATTTCACGGTTAAACTCACATCAGCTGTTATTATTTACTGAAATGAACTTTGAAGAGCACAAACATTAAGAAACTGATTATTATTGAATTCCTGCTGTAATTTTTTATAGCTTTTTATATCTTAATCTTCAAAGGCAATTTTTTTTACTAAAGCTGAGCTTAATTCCTTTTATTTGAATGTGTCAAAGTGGGATTCTTAAAATATATTGTTATAATAGACATTTCAACTGAATCTTGTACAAATTCATTGTTTAATTTATTTTTAAGCAGTAGATTTAAACAAAACCAACAAAAATCAATAATTCAACAAACTTTAATTTATTAATTCAGTCTAACATGAACCTCGGTTATATTTTTGATGTATTTGCATATTTTTCTTGTTTACAACTTGACATCATGATAGCAATATTTCACAGTTTTACAGGTTCTGTGGCTCGTTGTTTTTTAAACGTCATCCGAACTTTATGGAAAAATAAGTTTATACATTATGATTAATTTTAAAAAAAGAAAGAAAAGGTGCCTCCTTTTGTTTACATGCTGTACAAAAAAAACAGGCGTGGAAACATTTTATAGTCTGAATATCTAAAAGTAAAACTGTAGGTAAAGCAACTCCAATAAAAACACTATTTGTGTAAGTGTTTCCTCGTCACTGTGATCATCAGTGACAGGAAAGTTGGTTTAAACTTTGCTGTTTTTGAGGAAAAGGAGAGAATAGTGAAAAATAATGTGACAGCTGAGGAGGAATCAACATACTGTGACACAGAAACGTCTGCTCTTGTTCTGGTTTGTTTTTCTAAGTAAATAACACAAATAATCTGAAAGTTTTCAGCAGAAGGCAGACAGTTAATCTGTTAGATAAAAGTCAGTCGCAGCAGAAGAACATCACTGACCTGTTGTCTTTATATTTTAAGAAGCAGATGTATAAATAATCCGTACACTGCCTGTGTGTGTTACTGAGAATCTGAAGCTTCAGGGTTTTTGTTAACGAGTTATTGTTAATCTGAGTTGTAATTACTGTTCTGAGGTCTCAGTAATTGATTGTTACAGGACATTAACAAAGTCTCATCTCACTGAAGCTTTAATATGATGAGAAACCATGAAGGAACTCAGAGAACTCAGGGAATGTCTTTTTATATAAGTACTTAGAGATTAATTAAAGACCTTTGTGGAAAACTGGAGGTTACACAGGAGATGGATTTTAGGAACAGGAGAGACCTACGTCTCAAAATGAACACTTAATCTGGATGACAGGGCTCTTCATCCTGCTACGTTCTTCTCCACCCCCTCGACCTCCATGATGTGGCTGAATCACTGTGAAGTTTTGAGTACTCACCAAGTTGTTCCTGTTTTTCATGTCAAGGACACGCTCTCCTGCACTCTTGGCAAACTCTTATCAGCAACATGTTTTCTCAAAGATCAAGATGATTCTTTCAGATTATGTCACAAAGCCGCCACACCCTGCAAGACTGCACCCCACTAGCATGATGCTACCATGACGAGTATGTCTGCAGTAAACAGTTTCTTCTTAGTTTGTGTCCAACAGGCTGTATGGAATATGGACTGGTCTTTAAAGCACAAATAAGAATGTCCTGCTGTCCTATTAGATGTAGTTAAAGCAGCAGTTGGCTTCTGGACAGGAAAGAGACAAACACTGATGGATTTGAGCCTCTCGTCATTTCAATGGAAAGATAAACAGTTAAAGTTAATGTCAGCAATAATGATAAATACAAACATGGAAAGTTAAGAGAGTAAAGACAGCAGAGTGGTCAGTATATTCATGCAGCATAACTAAAGGGATGGATCAGACGAATCTAACAAACTATATGACTGAGCAAAACAGAAAGTTTGAAGCCGAGTCTTAAAACTAAATATTGTTTCTGCCTCATTAACTAGAACTACACAGGTGGTCACACATGATGAGCTAATTCACCCAATCGTGTTAGACCTCATCTTCATCAACTTTCTGTTTATCTGTTCCAGCTTGTGAACATTAACCTTTCAATCAGCTGTGGGATTGACTTTACTCTTCTAAACATTTACAAAAACTCTGGTGAAGCTCTGCTGATGCTCCACAAACACCTCACATAGCCTAGAGACAGGTGCAGTCTTTGTTGCAAATCAAAAGTCTAAATTAAAAAGTTACATGAGCACCGAGCCAAGAAAGGAGGCTCAAAGCACTTCAAGGCAAAAGAGTCAAAAAGAAACGAAGAGGCTGAAAAGGGGAAGAGATGCAGAAAGATTCAAAAAGAGAGGGATGTAAATTTCAGACTGGATTCAGGTGGAAAAGGGAGAGAAGAAGAGTTTCTGTTGTGTCATTCAACGTATGTATATAAGCTGTTTTCTAAATAAATGCAAGCATGCACAGTACATATGAAAAGATTCACAATAACATTTGGATCTGAATACATTAGAATGATTTAATATTTGATTCTATAAATGGAGTTAAATTTAACAACTCAAAGCAGGTCAAATGCTCAAAATGTAAATCTTTCATGATTTCTTGGCTTCATTTCAATTGCTGGCTACCCTTTTAACATTTCCTTTAAATTCTGAACATTTAATTATTGAATTTGACATTTTATCTGAAAGAATTTTGTTTAACTGACTCAGAATTTGAAGCTTATATTCACAAGAAATTGAACTGGTTTTGGAAGTCAAGCACAGAAAAAGACCAGCAGAAAAATATAATTTTCTGATGACAAATAGAATTATATGCAACAACAAAACAAACTCATGTTAACAAAATATCCCCTGCAGGAGCCACTTCATGGCGTCTATGACACTTACAGTAAGACATCATCACACCTACGTGCAGTTAGAAGTGGCTGAGTGTGAACAAGTGGCCGCTGGTTGTGGCTGTCAGGGTCATGTTGATGTGTGTGTGTGTGTGTGTGTTGAAAGTTGCACACTAATTTACTGGAAGCACTAGTGTTTGACTCATTGATTAATGAATGAAGAACACCAGTGATGTAAATTCAGTAAATCTACATGAAACAGACATGTTTAATTAAAGCGACGGGTTTGACATAAAGATGAAAGGTTGCGATATGTGAGGTGATGAAGTATCCTTTTATCTTTAGTTTCTTAATGTACATAACTATTTATTATTTTTACTTAAAGAGGCCATTTCACACAAATTTCATGACTTTGTGGTTATTTCTGAAGTATTAACCTGTAATATGAAACATTTTTTATCTAAAAAATGTTAGGAAACACTGATTAACAGACCTTTCAATCTGTCTGTGAAGATTTGTCCGGTTTCGGGCAGCAACTCATTAATACTCATTCTTCAAATTTGCTGGACTCTGATTGGCTAACAAACTAGCCTATGAGAGCAAGGTATACTGTTTCCTGTCCCGCTGTGAATGGCAACAGCACATGTCGTCTCTTCCTGTTTGCTACGTCTTATGCTAACAGCTTTTAGCCAGCAGCATGCTAGGCGGGGTTTCAACTGCAGGAGCTGATGAATTCTAATGAGGAAAGGAGTTGTGATGTAATAAGTACAGGCCGTTAACCCTAACCCTAACCCTAACTAACCCTAACCCTAACTAACCCTAACCCTAACCCTAACCCTGCGTAGTTTGAGAGGTTAAAACTGAAAGAGAAGTTGCTGACCTGTTTTCACCCACTATAAAGGTACGAACACCTGTGGAGCTAAAATATTCAACAGAAACCTCAGAAAAACTGTTTTTAATGGAAGGGACTCTTTAACCTTTATTTAACCAGGAAAATCCCATTGAGATTAAAAACCTCTTTTCCAAGAGAGTCCTGACCAAAAAGAAGCAATAAAATCAACATACAAACAACATTAAAGAAGACAAGTTATGAAAAACTATTGCAAATCATTGAATTTAAGTCAATTTCCAACCTTCCTGCAACATGTTTCAAGCAAATAGAAAGTCTCTGCACAAGCAAAACATCAATGTACATGTGTGCACGTGTATTTGAACTATTTCTGGCAATTGAAACCCATCAAGAGCTAATAAGTTCAAATGCGACCATATTGCACCGAAGTCAAGCAGCGAAAAGGCTGCAGGCCACGCACAGCTGACTGAAACAAGGACACACCCAAGGACAAACAGGGAGACAAACCACTTAAAAACATGTTCCCACTAGAAAAACTTGAGATCTTCAGTCAAAAATAAATAAAAGTGAAAATCAGAATGAAACGATTTCTAGAGAACTAACTAACTGTGTCAGGTTATTATCTATTGCTGGGATTCAAACTGGGTTCCTAGTTGGTTTATTCACTGCTCGTGTTTGGGGCCTCAGATCCACTTCTAAGACTACTTCCTGTCCCTTTATGCACTTTCTGACACACATTTGTATCTCCGTTAACTTGTGTCTCAGCAGAACTTGTCTATTTTTTTAAAAGAAAATTATTCATTCAACTTTTCAGTTCAGTCTATCATAGTCTTATTTCCTTTAATTATAATAATCTGGATAATTTGCTCCATTTGCTCTTTTTTCATGTTCTTTAATGTCACTGCTGCTGTCCTTTAATCTTAGATTCATATACTGTTTTGTTTTTTGCTTGTCTTCTTTTCAGACATCTTTGCTGTTCAGAGTCTTAAAAAACCTCAATATGATTTAGAAATCTAAATAATTAACTTTCTTCTTAAGATTTTAGTGATCACTTAGTGAGCCGAGTCTTTAAACTAATGAGAAGTTTTGTTTTATTGAACCTAAATTCAAGCTGATTTGTTATATTTCTGTTTTAAACATGAACACTGATGAAGTCTGTGTGTGCGTGCATGTCTCCAGGACACTGACAGACCTGCTGAAGCAGCAGGGAAGTGAGACGAGCTCAGTGGAAAATGCCACGACCAGTTCAGCCAGCGGAGCTAACGGCATCTCAGCCAGGATGCTGCGCAGTAGGAGCGGTGAGTGCAGGAAAAGTGTGCGCACACATCACACACACAGAAATAAACCTAAGTGTATATTTAACACTGTTTCAGCATTTTATGGTTATTGGCTCTAGGGGCTGAAACTTGTTTTACTTCATACAAGTTATATACTTGTGAATTGTGTTTTATATTTGACTTTCCTTCATATTAAATGTCAAGAAATTTGGTGCAAGCAGCAGAGAAAAAGACAATTAGTTATACATTAAAACAATTTGTACCATTCAAATCCTCAAAGAAATTAGTTTTTAGGGTTTAAGTTACAAATAAAAACGTCTGTTCCTGTAAGTTTTGTGTTCAAACTGTGTTGTTGGGATTGTGGACAGACAGATAATGAACAATGAAACATTGTGTAAAAAGTCTTGGTTCAAAACATTTGAACAGACCAAATTCTCAAATGTTCAAATCAACTTAAATAGCCATCAAGATTTCTTTTACGCTTTCAGTAATCTTTTTATTTTCTCTTGTTTTTTTTTTTGTATTAATTTTTTTTTTCAAAAACAAATGTATTCCTTCAACGTTAGCTTCTTCCATGACCACACGTGACAAACAGTCAGCAACCAAATTGTCCGTTCCTTTGACGTGCTGAATTTTAAGTGGTAATTCCTGCAAAGCTAAACTCCATCGGAGCAGCCTACGGTTTGTGAATGCAGATCGTTGCAAAAATAACAAAGGATTGTGGTCTGTATAAACCAACAAAGGATCTGAGGTTGACACATTAATCTCAAAATGTTCAAGAGCCAAAACTAAAGCAAGTGTTTCTTTTTCGATAGTTGAGTACCGTACTTGACAGGTACTAAGTTTCTTAGAGAAAAACGCCACTGGGTGCTCAACTCCACTCTCATCATTTTGGACAAGCAGTGCTCCCACGCCTAGATCACTCGCATCTGTGTAGAGGGCAAAAGGTTGACTGAAATCAGGAGCCTTCAACACAGGAGTATTAGCAAGTAATGCTTTGGCTTTGTCAAATGCATTCTGACAGTCAGGTGTCCACTGGAAAGAAACCTTGGGACTAGTTATATGGGTCAGAAGAGAAACTACTTGAGCAAAATTTCGACAAAATGCTCTGTAGTATCCTGCCATACCCAAGAATCGCTTCAGTTCCTTGCGAGTGGAGGGGACAGGGAAATTCAGTATAACCTCTACCTTTGCTGATACTGGTAAAACTTTGCCCTGTCCAATCACCTTTCCAAGGTATTTGACGGTGGCATGTGCAATGTCGGATTTTCCTAAGTTGACTGTTAGATTGGCTGCCTTCAGTCATTCAAACACCTCCCTAACATGCTTCAGGTGGTCAGACCAAGAGTCACTGAAAACAATGACATCATCAATATTGGCTTCAGCATTTTCTAAACCTTTCAGAACAATGTTCATAAGCCTCTGAAATGTGGCTCCAGCATTCCTCAGGCCAAAAGGCATCCTGAGATATGCAAAAAAAAACATCTGGAATAATGAACGCTGACATTTCCTTTGCATGTTGAGTCAACGGCACCTGCCAATAACCTTTAAGTAGGTCAAATTTACTGACAAAACGAGCCGACCCAACACGGTCCACAGTCATTTACTCTCGGCAGGGGGTAGGAATCAGGCTTGGTTACACTATTGACCTTTCGAAAATCCGAACAAAATCGCAGACTTGTTGTGTCTGCCTTAGGAACCAAGATGCAGGGCAAACTATGCGCTGTCACCAGGCTCTGCAATACCATGCTTCACCATATATTCAACTTCATTTTGGAGCAACTCACGTTTCAGAGGATTGACTCTATATGCATGTTGTTTGATGGGTTAAGCCAAACCTACATCAATATCATGCTCTAAAACGTTTGTTTCTGATGGCACATCAGAGAATATACTCTTGAATGAACACAACAAAGATGAAACATCTGCTCTTTCCTTGGGACATAAATGAGATAGATAACTATCAAGGTTTTCCAATCAGAGTTACCAAGTTGGACAACTGGCTCAGATTCCCTATGGTCAGCGCTGGGCTGTGAGTTAGAGTTCACTACAGCGCACTCAACAACTTGCGGTTTATTTATTTCATTTCCCTGGTCATTTGGAGTGTAGTATGGCTTCATCATGTTAATGTGGCATAATCGGTCAGGAGTCGAAATTATGTAATCTAAATGACCAACTTTCTCTTCCACTGTATACGGTCCGGAAAACTGTGCTTCCAACGGCGACCCAACAACTGGCAAGAGAATCAAAACTTGGTCTCCCACTTCAAACAAACAACGACGGGCTTTTCGGTTATACCAGACCTTCATTTTGGTCTGAGTCCTCTTTAGATTCTCTCCTGCTATGTCACAAGCTTGTCGCAGTCTGTGGCGAAATGCAGACACCTGCTCTAACAGATTGGCCTGTGAACTAGAATCTTCTTCAAGAAGCTTTTCCTTCAACAGGGACATGAGTCCTGTGACTCTGTGTCCAAATACAAGCTCATTTGGGCTAAACCCAAGTGATTTTTGTACCACTTCACGAGCTGCGAACAAAACCAAGGGAACACCCTCATCCAAATCATTTCTGAACTCGAGACAGTAAGCTCTTAGCATTGATTTTAGAGTGGCATGAAATTTTTCCAAAGCCCCTTGGCTTTCTGGGTGATATGCGCTGGAAGGGCGGTGATCTGTTCCTAACTGCTGCATCACCTGTTGAAACACCTTTGACATGAAGTTTGATCCTTGGTCTGATTGGACGATTTTAGGGAGGCCAAAGACTGAAAAAAACTTCACAAGGGCTTTTACAATACTCTTAGCTGTTATTTTCCTAAGAGGCACTGCCTCAGGAAAACGAGTGGATGCACACGATAGTGAGAATAAATTGATTTCCACTCCTTGTTCTGGGTAAGGGTCCCACACAGTCCACCAGCACTTTGCTGAATGGTTCATCGAAAGTGGGTATGGGTTGCAAAGGCGCAATCTGAAACTGCTTGGTTTGGTTTGCCCGTAAACTGGCACGCATGGCATCTTTTCCAAGATTTTAGACCTGGCCAAAAGAAATTTTGCAAAACGCAGATGACCAGCCATTTTTCCTGCATGTGCAAACCTTAATGTCTCCAAACGAAGTGGTGTCGGAACCACTATTTGAGACACTTCTGACCTTGCACCTTCCAATAAAGTACATGGCTGCCATTTTCTCATCAAAATACCATCCTTTCTAAAGTACTCCACGGGCGCACCGGCACATCTTAATTCCTGACCCATGTTTTCATAAAGATGGGACAAAGACACTTCCTTCTCCTGTTCAACAATGAGCTGCTTTTGTGACATTTTAAAGCTACTTGTAGGGGTCTTGTCATCCCTCTCTTGAACCTTGCTCACTTTGGAATCGTCCAAAGGCAAATTCAGCTCAGGGGTTATCTCAGAATGATTATCACACAAAAATGTCTCAGGGAGACTGAAGTGTGATCTCCATGATCTCCTCCATCAGCCTCAATGTGCTTGCTCTCAACTACAGGTGATTTAGCCTGGGAAGTTAAGTCCGAGTCACTGTTGCATAAAAATGTCTTGGACAAATCAAACAAAGAATCATCTGTCAATACCACTTGTGCTATCAGCATTTTTCTTTGCCATGGCACGTGTTACAACACATGATGAAAACACACCAGGATGCAACTTTGACAATGTATCTTCCTTAGTGCTTGGCACCTTCAACAAAATTGGGCTTGGGTCAGATCTAACCTTACCACCGGCCACATCATTCCCTAGAAGGAAAGTGATTCCTCCCACAGGTAACCCATCCATCAGAGCTACCTCCACAGGTCCATTAACTATTCCAGACTCCAGGATCACATTGAATAAAGGTTCCTTTATCCAACTCAACACCACACATTAACACACTATTACCATTTTCCATCTCTTTGGTTAGAGGTAACACACCTCTCAACATAATGGACTGCGAAGCCGCAGTGTCTCGCAATTTCTTAATGGGTTTTTTACCAGATTTGTCTCCAGGCAGAGACACGAATCCCTCAGACACAAAGGGTTTAAACTCATCGGGTACTTTCTCATTTACAGATTTAGAATCTGCAACTAAAGGTTCAACAATTAAGGGACCTCCCAACAAAACCACAGCTTTGGTTTTCTCAACTTTCTTAGCTAAAACTGGGCAATCACGAACAAAATGACCTTTTGTATGACAATAATGACATTCTGCTTGAATGGCAATGGGCTTCTTTTCGGCTGAAGTGAAAACTGGCTTAGAAACGGTGGGGAGTTTCGATGGACTAGGCCTGGTGTTGATGCTTGGTGACTTTGCCACAAAACTAACTTTGTGGGTGAGCGCAAATTCATCCGCAAGAACAGCCGCTTTTTTCGAGAGTAAGGCTTTTATGCTCATTCAAGTATGTTTCTCTTGAGCTATTTTCATTCGCGGCAGTTCAAGCTTAATCTTGAACTTCTCTAAGCCCTCTTACTCTTCACTTTCCGATTTAGTTTCAGATCCCTTTTCAAGGATACCTTGCTTTATCAAAGAAACCTCTACAGCCTCTCTGATTTCTGCCTTCCTACTACCCGCTGAGACTTCAATGTCAAAATGTCGACAGATAGTCAATAGGTCTTCTTTTCGACAGGTGTCCAGCAACTCCCTAGTAGGATTCTCTGTAAAAGCTTCGCGTGAGAATGCCATGGTGTGTGGTTGCTTTTTACAGTAAACAAATTTGAAAACGACTTACAAACAAATATGTGTGTCGGGCCTCTTAAACAGAAACTTGCAGATCGGATTAACACATTCATCTCCTGGACAAGCCCCCAATTGTTACGTTTTCCCAAAAGCAAAACCCAAGTGTGACTCAGGCTTGTTGTCTTATAATCGGAAAACTAACAAAACAGCCCACAACCACACCCAAACTCCAGAACCAAAGTGTTCAAATGGGAAACAATAAACCAAAGGTGGAGATTTGAGGAAAACAAAGGTGTATCTTTTTGTGCAAACTGTAAATGGACCAAGTCTTAAACTCACAGAAAGCCAACAATAAATTGACAATCTGATCTCCAAAGTCTCAAAACACTTCTGACATGTGCTTTGCAAACTTCCCAAAAAGCCATCTGAGAAAGATTCTGCTCTGCCTTATAAAGCCCTCCCACTGATTCCAACAGCAGGTGTGCTCCTCCTCCCAGGTGGAACCTATGAGTCCCAATCAACTGCAGGAAACATGGTAACCTAAACCAAAAAAAAAACAATTGACAAAGAATCCCTCCAATTTCATCAAATCAATTAGTTTGCATCTAACAATCTATAATATTACCCATTTCATTTGCAACACTTCAACAGCAAACACGTGATGTGTACAAATATGTTAATTTTATCTGTCTGAGCCTCAACAGGCTTTTCATACATCAAAGAATAATTTTTTTAAGTGATAAATTCATCCAAGATTATAATTATACATGTTTGTTGATGTGCAACCTGTTTTGCTTTGTGTATAACTTGATAGATGATGCATGTGTGTTTGTCTGTCTGAGCATGAGGCAGGTTTAGCTAAACCATAACTATCAGTGCTTTTTCTGACTCAATTTTCAAATTTTAGCCTTTTTAAAAAAACAAAACTTTACAGGTTAAAAGTTCTTATTCTTATTTATTTTGGTAAGTTTACAAATCATTTAAGACATTTAAATTAGGGCCGAGACTCGATTAAAATTTTTAATCAAATTAATTAGAGGCTTTGTAATTAATTAATCAAAATTAATCGCATTTTAATTGCATATAAATATTTGACCAGAGAACAGTGAGAATTTTTTTCAAACGGATTTTTAGCATACCATTGAATCATGACTGAATACACATAAGCTTAAGCAACAAAATATTGTTTATTTTTGTTCAACCAAGTCCAACAGACCAGTGCATTAAGTGTAGAAAATGTCTACACTTGTACTCGGAGTCAGGCTAACGTCCACGCTAGCTGCTATATGTTTAACATTGAGGTGATACTTCAGGCCCGATGTGCTGCGGTGATGTGCAAATTCTTTGCTGCATAGCTTGCACACATGCTCTTATCCACGCTTCCATCCAGTCATTTTTTATAACAAAACTTCCCATCCACGGGGCCAATCAAAGCGGTCGCTTCTTCATTCATGTTCACTGTGGTTTGTTGTTGTCCTAAATAATGAACGCTGGTAGGTGCTCCAGTATAATCGGTCCGCTGAAACTCATGAGAGATGTTCTGCGGTGCTTAAATAAGTGCGATTAAAATGCGTTAAAAAAATTAACGCGTTATTTTTGTGTAATTAATTAATCTTAATTAACGCGTTATTTTTGTGTAATTAATTAATCTTAATTAACGCGTTAAAGTCCCGGCCCTAATTTAAATAAATCAGGCATGTCAAGTTCATCCATGACCAGGCGCAGGCAAAAAGCCCTAGCTTATTACGCCTGCCCTTATCACTATACAATATATTCAGCACATGAACGGACATTAATTTACAAAAATAAACACATAACTTGACACTTGTCCACATCAAAATGCACGAATCACTATCAGTTGTCATTCTTCCAAATATTTTTCCAAAATAGTTTTTTTTTTAAATACTATTGAGATGAAAAACAGAAGTAGCTTGTTTTAAATCATCAGAAAAGCCATTCCATAATTTCACTCCTTTGCTCGATAAACAATGTTCTCTTGATGTAGTTCTTATGGTCTATTGAATATACAGGTCCCCCTTAAATTATAGTTACTTTCACGCTGAGTGAACATTAATTGCAAAGACTGAGGCATTTTCTTATGTTTAACTTCATACATGAACCTAGCTGTATATAAATCAACCAAATCGTAGAACTTCAACATTTTTTATTTTAGGAATAGTGCGTTACTCAGTGAATCATAAGCTGCATTATTGATCAGTCTTACAGCCTTTTTTTGGAATAGAAAGATTTGATAGGTTCTAGTTTTATATGTATTTCCCCAAATCTCAATACCATATGTTAGATATGGTGTAATGAGAGAACAGTAAAGTAAATATAATGCATTGTTATTTAAAATGTATCGCACTTTATATGAAATTGCAATAGTTCTTGATACTTTTTTTGCACATTTTGTATATGTGGTTTCCATGTCATTATACAATCAATAATCACGCCAAGAAATTTTATATAATTTACTCTTTCTATTTCATGTTAATTTATTGTAATCTTAATATCATCAGTAATCTCTTTATTAGTAAATATCATATATTTGGTTTTGTTTAAATTCAATGATAATTTATTGACATCAAACCAATTCTTAAGTTTTTGCAGTTCTCTCTCAACTACCATTACCAAATCTTTGAGATTGTGGCTGGAACAATAAACTGTAGTATCATCTGCGAACAGAATAAAATTTAGAGCATCATACACCTTATAAATATCATTTATATATAACAGAAATAATTTAGGGCCCAAAACAGAGCCTTGTGGAACCCCACAACTAATTCCCTTTAAGCAAGATGAAACTCCATTTAGACTAACATAGTGTATCTGATAAATAATTTTCTAACCAACAATGAACTTTACCTCTAAAACCATACTTTTCCAATTTTTGTAACAGAACTTTGTGGTCAATGGTGTCGAATGCTTTCTGTAAATCTAAAAATAATCCTATTGTATGTAATTTTTGATCTAATGATTGTGAAATATTTTCCACCATTTTTATTACAGTCATTGTTGTAGACCTGTGTGCTCTAAAACCAAACTGATATTCGTTCAATATATTATTAACTTCAACATAATTATACAGCCTCTTAACAAACAGTTTCTCAAATATTTTTTTATTAAAATTGCGAGAGCAAAGAAATTGGTCGGTAAGCACTAAACAAATGTTTATCACCACCTTTATACAGTGGGAGTCCTTTAGCTATTTTCATTTTATTTGGAAAAATGCCTGTTTTAAAGCTGAATGTCCGTTTCAGCCAAGCCACTATTAGAGGAGATGACACAATGCACATTAAGCCAATCGGCTCCTCAAACATCTCACGGTATTTTTCAATATATATCATTTTTACTTTGCGTGTCGACCGGCGACATTCCCGCGCTGTCGCGCAGGAAATTACGTCTTTTACATCACAACAAGAAGGGAGGGGGAGGACGAGCGGAGAGTCTCGTAGCAGGAGATCATTCACTAACCTGTCAGTTACAAATTAGCAGGCACCTTGTCTCCCATTTGTAATAAGCTATTTGCGTTTCTGCGGAAAATAAATAAAAAATACAATAATTACCTCTTCCGAAGAGTCCATCTTTTTTCAACACCTGTCCTTATTCAAACAGAATAAATATGTTGTGGAATGGCGAATCACAGCGGCAGAGGGATAGCGGTTGGGGGAAGGGATGGGGACAGGTGGGCGTACGTCATATGGAAGCGCCAGCTTCATTGTTGTAATAACGCAAAATTCCGCTAGGGGGCGACAGAAGTTACGCACTATAGCTTTAAAAGACTGATTGCAGATATAAGTAAATGAATGAACAATATTTTCAATAATATTTTTCACTATAAACATGTCCAAACCATTACTATCAAGTGATTTTTTGTTTTTTTACAATCATTCACAATTTTTAAGATTTCATCTTCACTAGTTGGGTTTCAAAAGAATGAATTTGAGCCTTCATATGTAACCCTTATCTCCATTTCATTATTTTGAGCAGGTACAATTTTACTTGCTAAATTACGGCCAATATTTACAAAGTAATCATTAAACTCATTAACTATTTCCCCAGTCTCACTTATTTTATTATTGCCTTTGTTAAAAAAATTTGCACACTCATTTTTATACCGTTTGTGTAATAAATCATGAAGCACCTTCCAGGTTCCATGAATATTTTGTTTATGTTGCGTCAGCAATTTTGTGTAGTACTCTTTCTTACTACTTCTAATTATATTAAGTAGTTTATTTTTATATTTTTATATGTTTTTTCAGCATCATGTGTTCTTAATTGTAGAAATTTCCTGTATAATATTTGTTTCTTTTTGCAGGACTTTATAATTCCTTTGGTCAACCATGGTTTCTGCATGTTACACTTATTGTTTTTAGTGGGCAGCAGCGGTTGTAAATCTCTAATAATTTATCTAGAAAGATATCATTCATTGGGATTTTCATAGCTATAAATCACATTCCAGTTATACATACTTAATTCAGCTTTCAGTGTTTCAATTGCTTCAGGTGTTCTATGTCTCACTATTTTGGAGTAGTTTGTTGGACTAGGTGGTATTTTAAATACATTTTGAAAACAGGCAAAAAAAAGTTCAAAAAAACATTTTAACTTTCAGCTTATTAAAAGTTTACAAACAGTCTACAGTCTACAAACAGCTTTTACAAGATGTTACTTAGAAACTGACTGTAATATTTCACCTATTTTAGGTCATTACAAAATTTTAAACAAACTCTCAATTGGATATTTGAGGGCCGAACACATCTGTGATCATCATGAATCACCCACCTCTGTTCCAGCGCTTCATTCTTTCATCAATCCTCTATGATCTCTGCATCAGTAGCATGTGTATAGAAATGAACTGAGACATGTTCCCTAATTGAGCCACAGGACAAACACATGGACTGGAAAAAAGCTGATGAAAAGAATTGGATTTTCCATTGTAGACAAGATAACAGACAGAGCTTGGAAAAACTTCTGCTCATTAAACACAGCGGTTGAACTGATTGTTGTGTCGTTAAAAAGGACTGCAGTTATGTTCTCTGTGGATAAATTCATCATTTACATGAAGAAAAACCAGCTTTTTGGCACTGAACAACTAACATTAATGGAATTATGAATTTTCCAGAAAGCAACAAGCCAATGAAGCTCTTACTGTTGCATCCAAACTAACTTCTAATGTAGTTAGCACAAGATAATCAATAGCGTATTAATTTCCTCATTTTCATACAACTGCATTTCTCCTCTAAATTACATATTGAATTCATACATTATTAAATTAAACACTGCCTAGGGCCCCCTTCGCACAAGATGGCAACCCCAAAAATCTACCAGTGTGGCGAGTCTTTGCTGAGTTTTAGCAAGTCTATTAAGAATACAACGGGCTCCGAATCACACATAACAGAACGAGATAGATCCTCCTTGAGCAGTTCTTTAAACAGGCTGTGGTGGTTTGTAGCTGTATGAGTCACTTGGTTTGTGAACGTTAAAGAGGCCATTTCACACAAATTTCAGGACTTTGTGGTTATTTCTGAAGTATTAACCTGTAATATGAAACATTTTATATCTAAAAAATGTTAGGAAACACTGATTAACAGACCTTTCAATCATTCTGCGTGAAGATTCATCCGGCTTCGGTCTGTTACTCATTAATATTCATTATACTAATTTGCTGGACTCTGATTGGCTAACAAACTAACCAATAAGAGCACGGCTTACTGTTTCCTGCCCCGCTGCGCATGGCAACACCACACCGAGTCTCTTCCGGTTTGATACATCTTATGCTACAGCTTTTAGCCAGCAGCATGCTAGGTGTGGTTTCAACTGCAGGAGCTGATGAATACTAATGAACAAAGGAGTTGTGATGAAACACAAATACAGGACGTTTGAACTTGGGACAACTCGGGTATTATTGCCACTTTCGTAGTTTGAAAGATAAAAACTGAAAGAGAAGTTGTTGACCTGTTTTCTCACCCACTATGAAGAAGAACACCTGTGGAGCTAAAATATTCAACAGAAACCTCAGAAAAACCATTTTTAATGGAAGGGTCTCTTTAAACTCGAAGCAGAGAAGAAAATGAACAGTGCAGATGAGATATAAATGGTGCTTTCATGTGAACATGGAATGATCTTTTGGCATGTAGCAGCATAGTGATGAACTTTCAGTGAATCATACCAGTTAAATTGTTACAGATCATGTCGAGTGTGCAGGGGCAGGAAAATCCTGCATTTCATGCAAATCAGCTGGAAAGAATTGGCCACGATTCTTTTCATACTAAGGAAGGTTTTCCAAATTAGTCCAGATCCTGCCATATTCCAACAGCAAACAGGGGCTGGATTTATCTCAGTCAGGATTTTAGGGCAACACTTGAACACCTTTGTTTAGTACGACTGTTAGCTTGTGGTAGCTAATCTAAATTAACCCTGATTGTGTAATCTGATTTCAGGACAGTCTAAAAGTATTAGATGGTTTAAGGATTGAATGTAAATACTTGTCTCTTAAACAACCTCTTTGAGGTTTTATTTATTGATTTAATTCTCATCCCAAACCCTCCCCCCTTTATGTTGGGGGGTCGTCTTCTGAAATCCTGTATTAAACATCAAATCCTGCCTACGTATTCTGTTTCATGTGAAAATATGTCACATCACTTTTTACTCTGAGCTAGTTTTCTATTTCCAGTTGGAGGTTAAAAAAAATGTCAGAAAAGTTAGAAATGTTTGAATTCCCATCGTTTTTGATTAGCATGAGCCATCAGCGCCTGCGATAACGAGGGGACAGGAGAAGTGAAAACCTCAGACAAACATGACTCACTGCAGAGAGAAAGCTTGAAGCAAAAAGCAATGACCTATTTATCAAACAGAACTTCAAAAGTAGAGTGACCCAGTAACAAATGACTCCTGATAAAACAAATTTTGTTTCCTCCACACGTCTGTTCCTCCTATTTGTTAGAAGAGCTGCTTCTTAAGGAGGTTATCCTGCTTTTCTAATGCAGTTTTGTTTTGTTTTTAAGTCACTGTTGGATGTTCATATTTCCTCCTGGTGATGACAAACACTTCACTCTCCTTCACTACTTTCCCAGAAGTCTTGATACAGAAATACAGTAAATTTAGTACGACCAGCTCAAAGCAGATTAAATCAGATTATAAATCTGTGTGTGATCGAATCCTGTAGCATCGTTGCTCTTGTGGCTTAAATTCAGATGATTTACCAGACATGATTAATCTAAATCAGATGCTTTGTTGTTTTAAGTTTACCTACCATGAAAAATAATTTCTTGATTTAAATAGAAATGATTAAGTTCTTTGATTTTTGTTTGCTCATATTTAACCAATGGAAACACAAATGCAGGCGGGGCAGAAAGAGTGCAACTGTCCTGTCAGTGAACTCGCCTTCAGGGGTTAACACAAGCCGGTTGGTAAATACAGAATAAAGAGGCTGCCATTTCCTAAAAAAAAACAATCACTGGATGGCCGAAGGCATATTTCCATTTTTCTGGGCTCAAAGAAATAACATTAAATCTGTTAACTAGTCAGGTTGAGAAGGAGCAGCAGGTGATCAGCAGGACACGAGGGTCGAGAGGTCACGATGTTTCATTTTGTCTTCACTGTTTGATTTGGAAAAAGTACATAAACACAGATAATATAAATTATTTTCATGTTTACAGTCAATGTGAGAATAAGTATTTTTACTTGGCTGCACGGTGGAGCAGTGGTTAGCACTGTTGTCTTGCAGCATGAAGGTCCTGGGTTTGAAACCAGGCAGGATCTTTCTGTATGGTGTTTGTTCTAACACATGCATGAGGTTAACTAGTATCTCTAAACCATCCCTCAGTGTGAGTGGTTGTGTGAGTAGCCCTGTGATGGACAGGTGACCTGTCAACTTCCTGTCAAATCCTCGACCACTGCACATGCTTGTCTTTCCTCTGTAAACAGCTAAACCTGGCATCAGGCAATATTTTCAAACATGGTTAATTTTAACACTAATCCGGGAGCTGCTTATTCGTCATTATCTCAATATTCATCCGTATATTATCCTGAGCCGGTGGCGTTTTAACACATTAGATTACACAGTCACACATTAACAAAAACATACTGAGTTTCCTGTTTGGTGGCAGTGACAAAAATATGTTTAAAAAAACCCTCATTATTTTACATATATAAAGAACTGACGTGCCTTGGTTATTTCATAGTTACTGTAGCTAGCGTTAGCATGCTGTACAGTTAATTAGGCTAGAAATGCCTTTAGTTATAATCTAATTACAGCAGCTCTATTATCGTAAGTTAGTCTCCCCTCAGCAGTTATAACACTTATATCACATAATGACATTCTTTTATTCTTAAAATGACCACCCCAATATAATAAATAAATTAATAATAGCTCACAGTTGAAGGACCAAATCTGCATACATGAAAGATTTAGATTATTTTACTGAAAACTGTAAAACTGGACCTTTAAAGTTATATTTGATCCATTATTATTATTATTATTATTACTAATCACTGATAAATGTTTGGAATAGAGTTCTTTGGCAGTCTGAATGGGGACATGCTAACAACATGCCAGTGTTTGGCATGTTTACACCAGGCAGCTTAAACTTTGTTCCAGGTTACTTTAGCATACTGAACACTTCGGGTTGTGTGAATGTTCTGTTGCATGATGGAAGTTGTATTCAGTTGTGTTTAGTGACCTACAGTTTAAGGTTTGCAGCAGTTACAGATCTATTGTACTGAGCTGCTGTGGAATGGATAAAATTATCGTTTGTAGATTGAATTTTAAATATTCTCAGTTTGATTGAAACAGAGATGAAAACTTAAGTCACAGCTGATGCAAATGCTGTTTTATACACCTTTACATTAGGGTTGCACCAATACCAATACAGTATTGAGTGTCCGGGCTGATACCATTCTAATGGACTCATACTAGTATTGGTTAGTTATCCGATACCATGAACGGATACTTAAAATGTGGAATGTGGAAACTCTGCAATAATTTCACAGAAATTTTTGTTTCATGGTCATTTTTTATAAAAAAAAAATGTCCATTGCATTTTTTTGTGTGGTACAAGTACTGGCATTGGTACTTGGTATTTGCAAGTACTCAGATCCAAGTATCGTATTGGTTTGAAAAAAGTGATATCGTTGCATCCCTATTATATATCTCCACAAATTTTAAATATTGTGCATAAAATTCAATAGTATCTTCATCTTCTTCATTTCAGATCTGTCCTCACACAGAATGATTTTTATTTTGTATTTGTATGAAGCTTTAGTATTTAGTAGTTTTACCTTCTACGCATTTTAAATGGTTCAAGGATCTAAAATATGTCTGTATCATGTGGTAGTTTCATGGCTGAGAAAACTTTAGGAGAACCATGAAAAAGGTCACGCAAACACACAGAGACACAGTATATTTGTCATGCTTTCGTTTAAGCCGATTTGCAAGTAAATGTCTCACATTTTGTCAGCGTGTGCATGTAGTCTTTAAGGTAGAGGCTCGGAGCAATGTAAAATTTTGGCACCGTGAAAACTAAATCGACATTTCTCCACCCCTCTGGCTTCACAGCAGCAGAACGTCCTGCCATCCGTTCTTTATTTAACATCCTTCTCTCTGTTCACGAGTCGCAATCTGCAGCCTTTTTATCCACGTTTCTGTGGGAAGTCATTAGAATAGAGAAGTTGATCAACACTCGTGTCTTTCCATCTTTCTGAGAACTGACAGAAGATAAAATCTTCTTTTTTTGTTTTTTTTTCTTCATTGTGACTTTTGCAAAGTGTGAATAAACATGTATACATCTGGTTAGCTCATAGAAAATTAGACTTGTAAGAACACATTTTACTTTTTTGTTCAATCAAAAGTTGGACACAAATTATCACCAAACTGATTGTTTTTCCTCCAGATGACCTCACAAAGCAGGATGTTTGGGTGTTTGTGTGCTGAACATGTGTTCATCCATCCCCGAGGCAAACATCAAATGGACTGGCTCCATCAGTGGACTTCATCAGTGCAGAACGTCGGGGCTTTATTCTCCTCCTCTTTGCTTGTTCTACTGTTTGTTAACAGTCATCAGGGAGTCGATTCAAGAAGGCAAAAGAAAAATCATCCTGTGACATTAATTAAAATGGACTTTATGAATCAAGTTTTATTCTAATAATGTAAAAATATTTATACGTGTTATTCTATATAGAACTTTGAAAGATATTTTGTTATGAATTGGCACTAAATTTCCAAATAGTAATAGTCACAACTAATTTTGTCATTTTATTCTGCTTTTTTACATCGTTGTGTACAAAAATCAACATTTAAAGTCTCGGTATATTTCAGATGATTAAAGCTTTAACTCTCCGTTAAGGAAAACACATCATCCGTCACCTCTGATGTCAGAGTTTTAAACTAAGATCAACCTGCCTTGAGAAATGATACACGTGTTGGACGTGTTTTAAATGAGTCACAGCAAACACCCCATAAAGGTTTATCTCAATGTATGTAAAACTCAATGGGTTGCAGCCGTTTCTGTGTTGCAGTTATCTTAAATGAAGTAGGATCAGCTGCAGATGCACATCCACTCATTACTTTCTGATGGTTTCATGGTTCATGAAGTATTCTCAAATAGTCAGAGCTCAGAACATTAGCTGTTACAAAGCTCCTGTGTTTTAACGTTTTGTTTCCGTTTTCAGAGCAGTACCAGCTGAATAACTCGGGCTATGGATCAGCTGGACAAGGGCTTTCACACCCGCACAGTAACCACAGCACTCTGGGATTGAACAAATATGCCTCCCTCAAAGCCGTGGGTAAGTCACGCTCCCCGCACTTACAAGATGATACTGACTTCAAGTGACACAGTAACCTTTACACCACTCTAATACGGCAGTACAGAACCTGTCAGATGTAGACGTGCCTCTGGATGAACAATGAGTTGATCTCCTCACCTCCTCATGTCTAGTACTGATCAGTAAAACCTGATTTAATGATCCAGAGCTGCGAAAATCGCTTCAAAAACTGCACTTTTGTTGATTTGCACAGTTTTATTGCACCCTAATCCTTCTTTCAGGTGTGGTTTTCTGAGAGATTTTGTGATATAATGAAAAAGCTGCATGCAGTCTGTAAAGGAAGCTCTCAGGCTTTTATCAGGTGACTGTGCACATGGATTGTCGCCCTTGAACATAAAGGTTAAAAGTGCACAAACTGTGTCCAGCCCAAGGCATCCCATCCCAAACAAAACAACAAGTCACCCAAATGCAAATCTCCAGGTAGATGTGAACATTTCAAACCTTTACTATATCCAGTGTTGACAGGTGTGAGCGCAGTCATCCTCTTCCTACATATTCATTTCCACTTTTCATGGGCTTCATAACTGTTTAGTCTTGTTTTTGCTTCTGAGGTGAGAAGGTCGGTTTTACCAGCCAGAACATTGTTTGTTGGTCTTGCTCAGTCTCCCCATGTTGGATAGAGGATGACTGAACCATGACAGTTTGGAGAATGAACATTTTTTATTTATTCAGCATGTTGAGGGTCCTGGGCCGAGTGTTGAGCTGCATGATGGTAGAATATCCATGTGGTGGATCCGTGCCGACATGGTTTGGTCATCTAGATTTAGAAGGACTGGCCACACTGACTTCATCACACATCTACATCCTGATGCAGCTCAAGACATGTCAGAATGGGGTCTGGGTTGTGATTGTGGGCATATGAAGGGGTTGTCATGGGAACTCGCTGCTGATATGAAACGTGCAGTAAGAATTCAGGAGATAAATATTCATCAAAAGGAAGTAACTGGGTTTATAATGAGCTGGATCAGGGTGAGTAAAACTAGAGGAGAGTTATTGTTTTATAAGTTTCCACTTCTCCCTCCCACTGAACTCCAGCTGCTCCCTACAGAGGTCGCCACAGGATGTCCTTTGTCTCCATCTGTCCTCTGCATCTTCTTCTCTCACACCAACCAGCCTCATGTCCTCCTTCACTGCATCCATATGTCTCCTCTTTGGTCTTCTTCTACACCTCCTGCCTGGTAGTTCCCACCTCAGCATCCTTTTCCTAATAAACCCACTGTCCCTCCTCTGGACATGTCCAAACCATCTCAGTCTGGTCTCTCTGACTTTATCTCCAAAACATCTAACATATTGTCCCTCTGATGGACTCATTCCTGATCCTGTCCATCCTCGTCCCTCTGATGGACTCATTCCTGATCCTGTCCATCCTCGTCCCTCTGATGGACTCATTCCTGATCCTGTCCATCCTCGTCCCTCTGATGGACTCATTCCTGATCCTGTCCATCTTCGTCCCTCTGATGGACTCATTCCTGATCCTGTCCATCCTCGTCCCTCCCAAAGAACCTCAACATGTTCATATCTGATCCCTCTAGCTGTGTCTCCTGTCCCTTCCTCAGTGGTACTGTCTCCAA
The DNA here is from genome assembly GCA_006937955.1 of Pachypanchax playfairii. Taxonomy (NCBI): domain Eukaryota; kingdom Metazoa; phylum Chordata; class Actinopteri; order Cyprinodontiformes; family Aplocheilidae; genus Pachypanchax; species Pachypanchax playfairii. The sequence continues at coordinate 1,059,186 of SSNP01000145.1, read as the reverse complement.
ACCAGACAACGTGGCTGGTCTCACCACTGTCTTGTCCACTTTTCCTTCTTGTCGAGACTCTTTTGTCCCACATCACTCCTGACACTGTCCTCCGCCCGTTCCAACCTGCTTGTACACGGTTCTTCACCTCGTTTCCAGACTCTCTGTTGCTCTGGACTTTCTTTACTTGAAATCGTCCACCTTCTTTATCTCTGCAGCTTCACTGCTCCTAAAATCCTCTGGTAATGTTTCTCAAAAGCAAAATGAGTCAAGTATCGTAAGCTTTAAGTGTCATAAATAAAATAATAATGATAAAAAAAACATTTTTAAAGCAAAATTTGAAATGAATTTTTAAAAAATCAGCAGCTTGTGACAGACTGACAAAAAATGTCAACACAGTTAAAGGGACAGGGTTTGTATAAATGTTTGGAAGCTGGCAGTGATGACCTAAGAGCTTTTAGATCATTTAAATAATTCCCTGTGACATTCATGACACACATGCATATTGAAAAACAAACTCTGGACTCCAAATGAGGGTATTTATAAACTCTTTCCTGTCCCCTCATCCTGACATGTATAACTTTACATTCATCTTCTCCATTTCACTCCTCAGATTCTGTGACTTGTTTGAGTCACCCTGCCCTTTAAACCTCAGGGGCTCTGCAAAAATCCCTCATCTCGAGGGTAGAAGTCAATTTAAAATAGTTTAAAAATCTACCCTTCCTCTTAGATCTTCATCAAACCTTTCTTCTCATTCTGAACTCCTTTTTCCTCTTTTTGTGTCTTGGCTTTAGATTTTAGTACTTCCTGGTTCCTTGTTTGTGTTCTTTAAGAACTGCTGTTAAACTAAAGTTTGATTTCTGTACTATTGCATATTTTTAAATGCTTTATTTCATCTCTCCCTCATCAAGATACACAAAAAAATGGATATGTCACACAAAATGCTGATGACGATAATTTGTGCAAACAAAAGTTTTGAATGTAAAAAGGTAAAATGACTCTTAAAAGTAAAGGATATTGATGCTGTTTGCAGGTAACGCCTGGATGTTTTAACCTAAATGCATCTTAGATTAAATGTGATTCAAACACGTGTTTTCTTCTGTGACAGATTCTGTTTGAACATCTACGTTCCTTTCAGATTCCTTTTATACTTGACTCAGTGCTGCATCACATTATGACTCGTTTCCAAAGGTATAAACAAGTTTAAGGAGGCCAAAAAACAAGAGAAAGCTTTTTTTTTACTTTTTTCAAAGACAAATTTTCTGTTAAAAAGGCCCTTCCATTAAAAACAGTTTTCTGTTTTTGAGGTTTCTGTTGAATATTTTAGCTCCACAGGTGTTCTTACCTTCATAGTGGATGTGAAAACAGGTCAACAACTTCTCTTTCAGTTTTAATCTCTCAAACTACGCAGGTGGTGATAAAACCAGAGTTCTCCCGAGTCTGAACAGCCTGTATCTGTTTTGTCACCACACCTAGCATGCTGCTGGCTAAAAGTTGTTAGCATAAGATGTAACAAACCGGAATGTCTGCTGTTGCCATGCACAGCGGGGCAGGAACCAGGAAGCCTTGCTCTCATAGGCTAGTTTGTTAGCCAATCAGAGTCCAGCAAATTAACATAATGAATATTAATGAGTTACAGACCGAAGCCTGACAAAAGGTCTGTTAATCAGTGTTTCCTAACATTTTTTAGATATAAAATGTGAAATTTGTATGAAATGGACTCTTTAATTAAACTTATTTAAGCTGCATTTAGCATCAGTGTATGAACCCTGGTCACACTGATCCACCCGACTCGTTCTTTCACACTATTAACTGACAGAAATCTGCACGTAAAACTCACTCTGGAGATTTTTTGTGTAGCTTGATATGATAAACAACAATCCTCAATATTACTCACAAAAAATCTGAAGCAGCAGAACGACACCAGCTCTATCCTCTATAATAAAAAGGTCTTTAAATGTATGATTAGTATTTACCCGTTAACAGTAATCTTTGATTTTAACACAACATTTATTTACATTAAAGAAAGGAAATATGAATCAGTTTCTTGAAAATATTCAAGCGGTTAAAAGTTTTTTTTTAACTTTATGTTGAAAAAATGGCAAGACAATTTTTTTCTCTAAAGAATTTCAAAGAAGTCTGAATCTTGTCTCAAACACTTCTTCATTTAGTTTTAGCAGCTCAGAAGGTCGAAAAACTCGACCAATATCTAATAAAATGAGGATAAATTGCAAAAAATATTTAAGACACCTTGTGATTAAACTGCAATGAAAAACAACTGCACATGCAAAGTGTCAATATGCAGTAATTTATTATGATTCCAACTAAAATTTTGTGTGTTTTTCTGGAAATTGATGTCTCCAACTCACTCGGGGTCTCACCATATTTGTCTCTGTGTTGACAGCTGACATCTCACTGAATGCCTGAATACATTTGGCCACAACTTCTTTTTGGACAGCTGTTTAGTGCCTTTCATGCTCTGGTTAATGAAATTGTTCAGGTCTTTTGAAATGTGTTTCTGTAAAAAGGTTGTAAACAATGTGTAATTTAATTATTGTAGAAGCAAACTAATGAGTTAATGGCTTGTTACATTTTAAATTCATTTCAATTTAAAGCTTTTGTTATAAACTGTATTTAAATAAACGTATTACATCGTCAGATTTTTAGAGACATGGTTAATCTGCTTTATATAAATCTGATCAAATCAGTTTTTCCGACTTCTTCGTGGTAATCTTCAATCCAAATTATTCCTTTAAGTTAATATACAGTATTGTGCAAAAGTTTTAGGCAGTAGAAATGTATTTAAATCAGTGACTGTAACTTTAAAACAGTATTAATTCTTCATGTGCAGCCAGTTTGTGAATCTTTTGTCTCTTCATGTTCTTTCGAATAGAATCTATAATATTGAGTTCAGGTCTGCATGAAGGATAAATCTACATGATTGTTTCACTCTGCAGCTTTTCAGTTAACTAACAACATCCTGCTAAAGCAAAACTACAATAATATTTTAAAATGTTTGTCTCATCCGAACAGCTGGAGCCCAGAACATCTCTGACTTCATACAACCAACACTATTTAGAAGGAAACTGATGTTCACAGCCCATATTGATGTGATTCACATTATTTAAATTAATTTAAAAAAACTATTACAATTTATATTTATGAAATCCTCTTATTATGCAGCATTTTGTTACATGATCTGCTTAAAACTTTTGCACAGTATTGTTTAAACAAGAAAAAAAGAAGAAATGTGAAACGTGATGGGGATGGATAAATAACACTGTCCACATTATAAATCATGGTTGCTGTCAGGTCACATGGTAGTCTACACGGAACATAAAGGAACAGATATTATAAAACATGCGACTCAGATGTTTTGCTCTTCTTCTTCTTCATCCTGCAGCTGAAACTGCTTCCAGTAGCTATTACAAGAGCTTCCCTATCATGGACTTCTCCCAGTACCAACCAGTAGCGCCTCCTGCCTTCCAGCCCAAAGAGAAGTCGTACATCCACCAGCCTCTGCCTGCACACCACGACATCCACAACCCTCTCTCCATCTCCATCCCCTCCAACCACCTTGAGCACTCACGCCTCTCAAAGACCACCACGCACCCGTTCATTTCCTCCTCAGCCTTCAAAGCCTGGGAGCCCACGGGCCGCCATGTCCACAGGCAGACCTCTGCTCCAGCACACACGTCCTCCTCCCTGCACAGCTCCACCCGAAGACATGGCCACTCAACACGAAGGCAGCAGAGCATAGAAAACATTCCAGATGTTTTTAATCAGTCATATGGAGGGCTGTATGGAGGAGGAGGGGGGCAGAGCCAACATGTCCAGGGGCAACACACACCTCAACCCTCCTTTCACCACCACACCAGGCAGAAGAGCTACTCCACCCACAGTGCGACTGAGGTGACCGTCTGAGAGCCACTGACAGGATTAAGCAGAAGTTTGGTGTTACTGTCCCATTTTGGGAGAGATCATACAACATGCAAGAGATTAAAGAAGAAGAATCTTTCAAATAAACACCATGACAACAAGCGGTCTGATTTATGGGAGGAGCCACCTCTCCTGCAGATTCATTTGGCTCAGCAGAGTTTTCATACATGACACAAAGGACCATCTTTAAACCTCTCAGGTTTCTCAAAGCTGACAGTCTTCATAGTTTTGTTTGTCCAGCTAGGTTTGGTTGATCAGGCTGATAGTAAGAAGAACTTTCACCCTCATTTAGAGACAGATGCAGTTTATTCTTTGTAACAGGCTGGTTTCAGATCAGAGCTTATAGGAACGTCTGCCTCAGCTAGTAGATGATCAACAGACGAGGCCAAATATAAAAATTCCTCACATTTTTAAAATTTAATTGTTAATTTTTGTCATACCACTAAAAAATTCACCAGGATTGGCTCTTATAAACAGGAAGAAACAAAAGGGGGCGGAGCTGCATAAGGTCAATAACATCTTTATTTATTTAATTAGACCTTGAGAATCTTCCTGATAAATAATGAGAAAAATGTCCCTGTATATTAGGATACAGTGGGGCAAAAAAGTATTTAGTCAGCCACCAATTGTGTAAGTTCTCCCACTTAAAAAGATCAGAGAGGCCTGTAATTTTCATCATAGGTATACCTCAACTATGAGAGACAAAATGAGGAAAAAAAATCCAGAAAATCACATTGTCTGATTTTTAAAGAATTTATTTGCAAATTATGGTGGAAAATAAGTATTTGGTCAATAACAAAAGTTAATCTCAATACTTTGTTATATAGCCTTTGTTGGCAATGACAGAGGTCAAACGTTTTCTGTAAGTCTTCACAAGATTTTCACACACTGTTGCTGGTATTTTGGCCCATTCCTCCATGCAGATCTCCTCTAGAGCAGTGATGTTTTGGGGCTGACGCTGGGCAACACGGACTTTCAACTCCCTCCAGAGATTTTCTATGGGGTTGAGATCTGGAGACTGGCTAGGCCACTCCAGGACCTTGAAATGCTTCTTACGAAGCCACTCCTTCGTTGCCCGGGCGGTGTGTTTGGGATCATTGTCATGCTGAAAGACCCAGCCACGTCTCATTTTCAATGCCCTTGCTGATGGAAGGAGGTTTTCACTCAAAATCTTACGATACATGGCCCCATTCATTCTTTCCTTTACACGGATCAGTCGTCCTGGTCCCCTTGCAGAAAAACAGCCCCAAAGCATGATGTTTCCACCCCCATGCTTTACAGTAGGTATGGTGTTCTTTGGATCCAACTCAGCATTCTTTCCCCTCCAAACACGACAAGTTGAGTTTCTACCAAAAAGTTCTATTTTGGTTTCATCTGACCATATGATGTTCTCCCAATCCTCTTCTGGATCATCCAAATGCTCTCTAGCAAACCGCAGACGGGCCTGGACGTGTCCTGGCTTCAGCAGGGGGACACGTCTGGCACTGCAGGATTTGAGTCCCTGGCGGTGTAGTGTGTTACTGATGGTAGCCTTTGTTACTTTGGTCCCAGCTCTCTGCAGGTCATTCACTAGGTCCCTCCGTGTGGTTCTGGGATTTTTGCTCACCGTTCTTGTGATCATTTTGACCCCACGGGGTGAGATCTTGCGTGGAGCCCCAGATCGAGGGAGATTATCAGTGGTCTTGTATGTCTTCCATTTTCTAATAATTGCTCCCACAGTTGATTTCTTCACACCAAGCTGCTTACCTATTGCAGATTCAGTCTTCCCAGCCTGGTGAAGGTCTACAATTTTGTTTCTGGTGTCCTTTGACAGCTCTTTGGTCTTGGCCATAGTGGAGTTTGGAGCGTGACTGTTTGAGGTTGTGGACAGGTGTCTTTTATACTGATAACGAGTTCACACAGGTGCCATTAATACAGGTAACGAGTGGAGGACCGAGGAGCCTCTTAAAGAAGTTACAGGTCTGTGAAAGCCAGAAATCTTACTTGTTTGTAGGTGACCAAATACTTATTTTCCACCATAATTTGTAAATAAATTCTTTAAAAATCAGACAATGTGATTTTCTGGATTTTTTTCCCTCATTTTGTCTCTCATAGTTGAGGTATACCTATGATGAAAATTACAGGCCTCTCTGATCTTTTTAAGTGGGAGAACTTACACAATTGGTGGCTGACTAAATACTTTTTTGCCCCACTGTATGTGCCCCTCTGCTACACCGTCTTCTTTAAAAAAGTAACACATAACCTTTATTAACAACAACTATGGAAAAGACTAATTTTATCATTATTTATCCAAATGTGTGAAACTTTATTATTAATGAAATAAGAGCAGGCAGACTGTATTTACTTAGTTTTGGGGAATATATATTAAATGCTACATTGATTCATGCAATTGTTTGTTTTTTATTATTTATATTTAAAACACAGTTTGATTGTTAATGTCTTGAGCTTTTTACTCTGATTTCAATTTAATTTCTCAACAAACTTTCTGAAAATCTTTCTAAATCTAAATTAAAGCTACAGTATGACAAGCCATATTTCATAAGTTTTGTATCCGACGTAGTCGAAGTGAATGAAACTCCAATCATTTATTTGGAAAATAGGAAAAATATTTTAAAAATTTGAGTGTTTTCTCTTTTTAAATTATTAGACTGGAATTACATTTACTCATTTTAAACTGAACAATTTATTTTTGTTGATTTACTAAAAATATGGAGCATCCATATAATCCTGCACAGTTATGTCTGTTTCATTCACACAGAAATTATAGAATTAGTTTCTTCATATGAGTCCAAATTTATCCTTCTATAAACATTTAATTTATAACTATTAAAAAATGATCATCTACATTTTGTTCATTTTAAATTATTTATTCTCCTAAAACTCCTAAATACATCAATTAAATCTCTCATATGAGATCGTTTTAAAGCTATTTTTGAGACAGTGTAGCACTTATTCTGCAATGGAGTGATGGAGTAGGTTATGCAGCTGTGTATTAATTTAAAAAAACAATTCACAATCATTTATAAAGTATAATATTCACACATTAGTGGTCATGATTTTATCTAAGGTAAATACCTGAACTCCGTTTTAACACAGAAAACCGTAACAGCTTTCTAAAATTTCATTGTGGTGAGTGGATCAGTGGATGATGTGTTATCTTTTCCAGATGTTATTAATTATTATTCTCCTATAAACAGAGATCCAGTTTTTATTATTGGTCTTAAGATTTGGCTGTGGACTGTTTCAGCATGAGGGAGGAAAGTGCAGGAGTTTCACTCAGTATTTCACTTCATATTAAATAGATCATCAATTCTGTTACTTGTTTTTTTTTAACATTTCTCACTGCACCTCACGTTATTAAATCACAGGGTAATTAAACATCATCTCAAAGGAAGTGGAACTCTTCTTTGGTGCTTTTTCCTCTGGATTTTTGCACCTCCATGTTTGTTTCTTTCTTTCCCCTTTCAGCCATCTGCACAGATTTTTTTTTTTTCATGATGAAGCCCATTTTGCATTCTTTGCCATCAGGCCAAGCATACAGGGACAACTTCCCCTGGGTCACATTAACTTGATGGTGAGGACAATGCCACCATCATGTCAGCTCCCATCAGCCTCCATCCCAACCAGAGATGGAGCAAGGAGGAGAGGGAGAGACCATGCTGCAGCCAGAGGCTAGGACTCTTTAGAAAAGGAGATAAAGGGAGGAAAAAGGAGAGAAAACAGAAAACAAAGGATACATTGGTATGTGTTTTCCTTCCTTGGAGGAGGGAACAAGTCAATGCAGATCTGGGTCTTTCACTATTGAACTGTCTGAGTCAGAAATCCGAGTGTGTAAAACCCTGTGTGTAATTTCCAACCCACAGGGTGAATTGCAGGGAAATTCATTGAGGCATTTCCAAGCCTGGAGCTCTTGACATCTCTTATTTGATCTCTGAGGTCTGGACTGCAAAGGACATTGTGCAGAGCTGCAGCTGTTGTTGGGAATGTGCAGCAGTTAATGCAAAGCCTCCACTTGACTCGTCGGTGAAGGTTTTGGGCTGAAGTACCCTCAGGAACTATACTATGTACTACACACATCCAGAAACACTTCCTGCATTTTAGTCACTGTGGTTAACGTTTTAATGTTTTGCTCAGTAAAATTGTAAAGTTTATATGTGCAGCAGAGTTAAACATCAGTTCAGGTGAAAATTAATTAATTAAATTTAAAATTAATTAAAATAAAATTAATAAAATAAAATAAAATACAAACAAGATGAATGTACCTAAATCTTTTCCTGATTCCTAATTTTACAGTGTGGCTAATCAAAACTGCAAATTTGAATCAAAGGTTTAAAACAGCTGAACTCTGCTGGATCATCGACAGATAAAATCACAGGAAAAAGAAAGTTTACCATCTTTAAACTCGGTAGTTTAAAGAATCAGGACATTACGAGAAGAACTCGATCTTTACCCGGTTCTAAACTCAAGTATATGAAAACAACCACCATGTCATGTTGCATCAGTTTATTCAGGTTTTTGGGGTATTTGTCATCTTCAGGTCTCAGTTTGAGGTCTGGATTTTGGACTATTGCTGCATCTTGATTTCTTTTTCAGTCATTTTGTAGATTTTCAGGATCTTCATCTTGTTTCATGACCCAGTTTGGTCCAAGTTCTACCTGTTGGACAGTTAGGGTTAGGGTCAACACCTGGAAGGTGTTCAGGTAACTTTATAAACCCAAATCCTGCTGCCATGTTCTTCTTCTATAGACGAGACGTTCTCCTGAAGTTCTTCCAAACAAACCAGACACGTTCAGTCTTTTTCTGATTGTTCTGTCATGAACTTTAACCTTTAACCTGCTAACTGACGTGAACAGTCTGAGATACTCTCAGGATGTTTTAAACAGTCTGACTTCAGGGTGAATTTCCTGAGACTCACAAGAAGATGATCAGCTGACTGAAATGGTTGAACTAGAACGATGAACGACCTTTGACCCTTCCTAGATTGTTGTTCCTCCTTGACATTATGTTAACACACAACTGGATGCTCCAGACCAGCAAACTGCAACAACTCCAGCTGTTACAGAGCTGCTCACGGTGACGATGATCAGTTCATCAATATGTTTGATCAGCAGCAGCTGACTTTTTAATGCTGAACTTGTTTATTTGAATAAATAATGACGTAATGAAATCTGTTGTTTGTTTCTGGATACTTGAGATTAGATATGAATCATTTTAGAAGCTGATAAAGATCTGATCATTCTCAAATGTCCTGCTGAGTAAAACCTAAACTTCCAGTCAAAATGAAATTATAATAAATACTTTTAGTGCAGTGAGGGATATTATTAATAAAAAAACAAACATCTGTTGATCTTTTACAGAGCTCATGTTCTCCCTTTTTTCTTGTTTTGTCATGTTGTAAAAACCATCACGTCTCAGTGTTTCCTGAGTCTTGATTGGTTTCTTTTTCTCTAGTGATTGACGTTGAATCTAAAGTGTTTGACATTTACTGATTTAGGCAGACAAAAACAGTTTTTTATGCCGGACTGTTGTCGTTTTTTTTAAGTTAATAAGTGCATCTATTGCGTATTCATTGAATTTTTATATAAAACCTTGCATTTTCTGCCCTTTTCTGCATTATAACATGAAACAAACTGTATTTATGACAAATCTTTTGCTTATTGTACATTATTACTTCCTTTGTTTGAGCATAAAAAGCTTTTGTTTTTATGTTGTGCAATATTTATACATTTTTGCTACTATTTAAAAAGCATTTGCCATATTTCTTTTTTTTATTAAGGGCTGTATACAAGGACTTAAAATGATTTTCCTACACCAGTAAAACGGGATGATAAATAGATAAACTGTGCAATTTTTAAAAAATGTGCAATAGGAGTGATTCAGGTGTACTGTAGTAAGACATTAGTGTTAACACACTGACACAAGTTGAATTCCATGTAATATTTCTGTTGCATACAGTAGATTTTCAGAGCGTCTGTGAACACGTTTAAAACTAGAAATGCAGCTTTAACCTTGTTAAAGATGCTCTGAACCTCTCGAGAACTTCAAACTCCTGCAGATTAACAAAATACATAAAAGAAAAGAACTACACCAACTTTGATGAGTAAAAAAACTCAAAGGTTGTGTACTGGTTCCAGATCCAACATCCAAAAAACAAATGTATATACTGTAGTACTCGTCTGTATTTAATACGATTGAATTTATACCCAGAAGTGTTCTTTGTAGAGGTTTGGAAACTGATGGCACTTTTGAAGATGAAATATTAAAGACTATAAAATGTAATTACGTGTTTGTATTTTTATTTTTTTGTCATATTAATGTTCTGGAGGGAATTCCATGAATTTAATTTAAAGCAGAACTAAGTAAGTTTTGCTCTCGCTCTCCCCCTACTGGTCCCCTGTGAAAGCTCACTGTCGTAACGTTCCCGCCGCCGCAGCAGACCACCCCACCCCCCCCCCTCCACCCCCCCAACAACAACGCGCAGAGAACGCTTTTGCAAGAAGAAAGAAAAACAAAACCAAGAAAATGTCTCGACAGGTGAGTATTATTGTCATCTTTGCGCTCCTAAGGGTGGCGTTGCTAACAACGGCAAGGGCTTCATGCTTGTATTTATGTACGTGAGTGTGAGTGCCGTAAAGCAGGTTTGTTCTCGCGAGATTAGTCGGGTCCGATCCACTGAAAGTTGCAAGTGCTGCTTTCAGGACACAGACCCCGGAGGGAGGAGAGGGACCCACGAATCACCCCGCCAAGTCCTTGTTTACCCCCACAGGGACTCTAGAAAACATTTATTGAGGTGAAAAAACTTACTTAGTTCTGCTTTAAAACAGGCAGTTAAAACATAATTCACCAGCTGATTGACATTCAGTTTATAACAGTATGTGTTGTATATGAGAATGTGAAAATTGTCATTAATTTGTTTTTTGCACATCCATGATGTAAATCTCCTTTTCTCCCACATCGTAAACGTTTTCTACTGGAGGCTGTTGGAGTTCAGTGAACTCATCGTCATGTTCAGGAAGTCAGTTTGAGATGATTTGATCTTTGTGACACGGTGCATCATCCTGCTGGAAGAAACATCAGAAGATGCAACACTCAGGTAGGCTGTGGCATTTAAACAATGTACAGTTAAACCTTGATGCAGATGTGCCACAGCAGCAGAAGACCACCAGGTGGGACGTCTGTCAACTGAGAACTTAGTTTTCACAGACTCGGTTCAGGCTGGCGGTGGTTTCATGGTGTGGGACATATTTTCTTGTCTTATTTTGATTCTTTAATGTGTTTTTCCTTCAGAGATGCTGTTCATGAACTCAAGAAAAGGTTGTTTGAAAATCCTAGAAAATCATCAGTTTCTGAAATAGTCAGACCAGCGATTCAAAAGACCCGATTCATTTTCAATCCAACGAGTCCACACGTTTAATATGAACAGAACTGGGTCAGAACACAGATCATATGGTCCACAGAAGATGCTGTTCAGATTCTGTTATGTTCTTTAGTCAACAACACTAACTAACATGCAGCAATCAAACTCATTTAACTATCATAAATATACTAATTTTAAACTTCAGCAAGTCATCTAGATGCCTACATGCTTTGAATTGCTGTCATGTGATTTTTGAATTGCTGTCATGTGATTGGCTGATTCTCGAATTGTGTGAACAAGCAACTGAACATGTGTACCTATTAAAGTGGCCAGTGAGTGTGTATCATTCACCTTTGATTTATGGAATTAAATTAAAAGTGAACACAAACGAAATTAAAAGTTGTTGCAGCTGAATTCATCTTGAATTTAGTCAATTTCCATGCAAACTATTACTGATGGTCCTGTGGCGCCACCGTGTGGATGTTTGTGGTACTACATCAACATAAAACAAGTGATAGAGGTCGTTGCTTAAACAGAGAATAATTTCTAATCTTATGTTTTATACATATACGTAAAACTATTTTCTTCCCTAAGATGAATACATGAACACAAAACAGATTTCCATAAAGTGACAATTTTAATTTTAGAATCAAGTTTCATCATCAAACATTTAACAATGTTCGTATTCTGACGTTTTGGCAACTTTTCATTATTTATCATTTAAATAAATGTTTTCCAAATAGATGTTCTATTTTCATTACAAGTTTAAAATGTGGATAAAAAGTAATTAATTTCTATACAACTTCAAATTTAAGACTATATATTACCTTTGAGGCCTTTTTTCATTAAGTTTTTAAAAATACATGGTTTTTTTTCTCTGTATTGCACACAACATGAGTAGAATCGACAGATCAGTAAATTTAACACAACACAGAAGAATCCAACACAGATTAATTAAAGAAACTCATGATTTTTTCCCTGAATACACATTTTCTTTGTGGTAGTTGGTTCCGCTTTAGTCAATGAAATAACATAAAATGCACAAAATCTTCATTATTACATTTCATCACTCAAATATAACAAATATTTAACAGTTTATAAAACGGAGGATGGAGTAAGTTAGAGGTATGTGAGATGATTGGTCCTGATGTTACATAACAATCCGAAACCTTCTGATTGGTTGTTGTGTATTTTCTAAAGAGTTTCGTGGAGTTTGAATTTTAACCTGAAGTGTTTTTCTGTCATACTGACCACAGGAGTGAAACTGTACATTCAAAAGATCCTTGAAGAGCAAACTGCTGATTCTTTGTGGTTCTGTGAGTGACTAGAAGTAGATGAAGTAACTGTGGCAGCTGATACGATAGAAAGGATCAGGTATAAGACCAAAAGCAAACGAAAGTATAACAAATATTCAGACGTTATAAGTAACAGTGACGAGAAAAACCGTCTTTTGTTTTTGCCACGTGTCAAAGTTAAACTGAGTAAATACAAAATGTTGTTTTTAAATGGTGATTTTTTTTTTTTAAATCAAGGAGAAAGAACTATTCAAACCAACTAAATCTTGTGTGAAACAGTAATTATCAGTCTGGAAAGATTTACAAAGATACTTTAAGTTTTTTGGGGCTTCAGTGAACCACAGTGAGAATCTTCAGCCTCATCCACGAGATCAGGAAAGAACTCTGCAGGCCTCACCAGACCCAGTTACGGTCTATGTTCATGTTTCAACTATAAGAAACATTCTGGGTGATTAATAACCTCCATGTGAGACTTCCTATGTGAAAACCGAACAGTGAGGCCAGAAAACACCTGTGTCCTGCTACACCAGGTGTTATTCTAACTGCATTTCAGAATATGATTATGATACAGAGTTAAACACGGTGGCGGTAGTGTGATGGTCTGGGGCTTCTCCAGGATCTGGATCACTTACTCTAACTGATGAAACCTTAAAGCTGGAGTGCGTAACTTTTACATGTCCGTGGATGTCCGTTTCAGCCAAGCCACTATCAGAGGAGATGACACAATGCAGATTAAGCCGATCGGCTCCTCAAACATCTCACGGTATTTTTCAATATATATCATTTTTACTTTGCGTGTCGGGTGCGACATTCCCGCGCTGTCGCACATGAAATTACGTCTTTTATGTCACAACAAGAAAAATAATAAGAAATAGAACGCAGTGTCTCGTAGCAGCCGGCAGAACGTGAAGGTCGACATGGCGGAGAATCCAAATAAACAGCCGAGAGACACTTATCGGGAAGTGGATCCTACCACGAAAAAAAAAAATAATTCCTGGACGTTCGGCAGAGGGACTATTGGCTAAGAAGGAAAGTGACCGAAGGAGAAGGCAAACGCGAATTTGTATCGGCGTCGCTTTTCCTCGGTGGAGAGAAGAGATCTGGCTGATGTTCACGGGTGCACACAGTGATCCGCAGGTCCGCACACACTGTCAAAATATAAAATGCGCACCAGATGAAACCCAGAGCGCCGAAGTTCCAGCTGATCAGCTGATTCTGTCTCTATCTGTGTCAGTTTGTGTCTGTCAGTTTACCAGTGTGACGGTTTTTCAGTCAGTCAGATCAGTGTAGCTGACTGCAGGATTCTGCATCGTGTCAAAACTGAAAAAATTCACTGAATAAGACAAATAGATCATTGTGGCCCCAACAGCTGACTAATAAATTTCAACACCAAACTGTTAAATGTAGATTAAAGTGAACAATCAAACCTGTAAACAATCCAACCTGAACTCTGAAGGTTTTTTTTACCAGTATTTTTATATTTTACTGGTTTCTCTTGATTTTTTCAACAATGAAATGATATTTATTGAAACAAATATAGAGCCAGGTAAAGTAAACAGACTGAATTTGAAGCTTGATTAAGACAGATATCGGTTGGAATAACAACGGCAGAGATAAAGCGGTGGCAGCTGGGCTTACGTCATATGGAAGCGCCAGCTTTATTGTTGTAATGACGCAAAAATTCCGCTAGGGGGCGACAGAAGTTACAGAAGTTACGCACTATGGCTTTAAATTTAAGAGCACTTGGGTTCTGCAACAGGTAAGTGAGCTGAAATGCAACAGCAGAAGCAAACAGGTCATTCATGATTAAAAACCCTCCAGTGTGACTGAATTAAAATAAATCTTCAGAGACGAGTGCTCCAACATTCCACCACAAAGATGCAAGAGACTCGTGGTTGGTTATTAAATACACTTGACTACAGTTGTTGCTGCCAAAAGTGGCACAAACAGTCATTTGTTTTAGAAGGTAATTACTTTTTTTTTTTAACATGAGATTCGAATGATTTGGGAAACTTTTAAACATTCACCATTTAAAAACTCCATTTGGATTTACTCAGGTTATCTGGGTCTTATAATGATACCTCCGTTTGATGATCTAAAAAATGCAAAAACAGAAGAAATCTGTGAAAAAGCAAATACTTTTTCACAACACTGTAAGTGATAGTTGTAGAAGTTAATAAGAAAATAATATACTTTGATTATAAAAAGTCATGTCTGTTTCTGTGTGTGTCAATGAATCGGTACAGAAAGTAATTCTAGGAAAAGTAACAACTAAATCTCAAACTTGTATGTAAATTAATGATAATGTGTTGAGGGTCAATCCATTTACAATATCCAGAAACAGACCTTTAACTCTGTATATCAGACACAACTTCTCACCACTGGGACATAAATGTTATTATGCATTTTCTTCTCCTGTAAGCACATCTTACAGGACGCTGTCTATCTGTTTCCAGTTATATTGTTGCCTCCAGGATTTACGGACATGGAATCCAGAAACGGACGGAGAGCCTGACCGAATGGCCTAAAGGGGAAACACAACACACACTGACCTCAAATCTTCAGATCAAACAAAAACAAAAAACTGGGGAAAACTCAGATCTGAATTAGAACATAAACATAAAAAGTTCCTGAATTAACTTTGAGCGGGCCTGCCACTGAGTGTAACTGAGAAACCCTCAGCCAATCAGAAAACTGCATTCTCCTGACACTGAGCATCTGTTACAGCTGACAGGTGCAGCAGATGTGATGAAAAGGCTGAACGAATCAGATTAAAATGGGAAAATATGATGATTTCTGAGATATTTACATTAACATCTGGCAGTTAGTGCTGCGGGGAAATTAGGGGGTCGTTTTTGGCAAGCTGCATCGCCATGGTAACACAAATCGCCATTAAAAATAATTCCAATCGTCCCTTTATCGAAGCTGGATGTTTTGAGATAGGTGCGGGTGCAACTGTTCATTTGGGCTGCATTTAGAGATAAAGAATATATGAGGTACTTTCTATATGAATGGAAGCATATGCCTCAATTCTTTATGGCATTCCCCAATAAAGTCAGAAGGGAGGTGGATAATAATGTGTTTTTGAATGGGTGTTAATTCATTGACACGCCCCTAATAAGAGCAGCCGTGGCAAACTGAGTTCACTCACGTGGACAGAACTTCTGACGGAAGGTCGGTGATGTACGACGGGATCTTCGTGCCTGTAAGGAACTGAGCCACTTCACTGCTGAAGGTGTTACAGTTGTGTTCTAACACTTTGTACTTGTCACTGCTGTGCACCAAGAAAAAAAAAAACATTTCAGGGAGAAAAACAAAGTGATTCAACCATTTTCACATTTATTTGCTGTATAAATACATTAATTAATACCCTTAATGACCCTCCTGAACGCTGCTTGTTTTTTTTTACCTGTATTCAGTCTCGGACAGTGAAGTGAGATACTGAGTAAAGAGCTCTTCATCCACCTCAGTAAAGCCGAGGTCCACGACAGAGTCAGGATCACCCAGGATGGTGCCGCCCTGAAATAAATAAAATAATCAAACACACACAAATCAGACACAAGTCACTAAATTAATACATTAAAAGACTTAAGTGATTCTTACAGAAGGACAATGGTTGATTCCTGCTCCACCAAAGAAATACTCCTTCCCATGGACAACAATACCTGTGTGCCTGTGTCACAAATCAAATAATTTCTCCCTGCAATTGCAGCTCAACAGCAATTCATTGGATGGCTGAAAATTAATAAAACTTACCATATCCCTTCTAGCTGTTTACCTGTAAAGATTGAAACATGTAATTTCTACATGAACCATGTAAATAGAATTTTAGAGGAAATACTCACTTTCTCAGATGAAGTAATCACATGGAATCAAGACTCACCTAACATTTGAAAACTCAGGGCTCGAGCCATTCCTCTGGACACGTCATAAATATACAGTTTTACTGGATACGAGCCGCTTTGGTCCATAACGCCACAAAGATTCTTTCAAAACAGTAAAAACAGATAAATTAACTTAACTTACACTGCACTAAAGTCGACCTGGATTAAAATAATAGTTATTAAAAGTGCCAACTTCTAGATTGTGCAGTTTGAAGTTGCTGAGTAACTACAGTTCCTGCTGGCTCGCTGTCTTTTATATAAACATAGCATGACTGTCAAAAAGTGCATCCGCGTTCTGTACCAAGAAACTCCACCTACTTTTTCGTGATTGGCCAATAGCTAGGATTGTCAGAAAACTCCACCAATAGGTAGCGACCGGTCAGTTCGTAATCGTCATCGTGTTATGGAAGCTCAATATGACCAAAAACCTAAAACCTTTTTTTCATACCATCTTGTTTCCACTCCAATTTATGACCAAATACATGTAACGTTTTACTTTTAATTGACACAAGGCTTTTGCTGTTTGTTGATGGTATTCCTAATAATTGCAATTTTTTCAACAACTTCAAATATTGCTTTATAGTAAATAAGATGCATTTGAGTATAAAAGCTGCAGCTTGGGTGAAATGTTAATACCAGAGTGGATTACTACATCTTAAAACATCTCCAATCTCAAAGGTTTAGTAACAGCTCACGCAAATGCTCTTTAAAAACATTTAGTGTGTTGTGGTAAGTTTGCACTAATTCAATAAACAAAAACGAAATTACTTGGTTTTTTTGGCGCTTTTGGCTTTCCATACAGGGCCGTTCACGTACACGAACGCGCCTCTAATTGAAACTAGCCTGGACTTGTGTGGGCAGCAAGTCACAGAAAACTGTAAGTTAATATTTTAAAACTCTATGCTGCTTAAGTTTGTTACCAAAGTATAGCTTAGACGCATATATTAAACCACAGAGTGGTTGTTTAAGTTGGCGGGAAATCCCAGTTTAAATAACACATGCAACATGCTAAACCAGCTAACGCTAAACGTTAAAGTTTATATTGCATCTAATCATTAAGTGTCTTAATTAACTTTTAGATTTAAGATGTTATACATTCAGCAACATATTTTTAGGGTTAGCTACATTTGCATCATCATTTTATTCTGTTACAGAGAAAATGGCAGAGTGGAACGAATATTATCAGAATGAGGATAATGAGGAGGAACAAGAAGAAGCAGAACTTACTGGAGGTATGATGAAAACAGCTGATCTGGTCTGATCATTCCTGATTCATATAATTGCATATTATTACAACACAGATCCTTCAAAAGGTTAGAATGCTGTTTAATGTAAATAAAAACAAAATGCAATGATTTAAAATCTCATAAACTCATATTTTATTCCCAACAGAACATAAACAACATCTCAGATGTTGAAACTGAATTGTATTTACCGTATTAGCTGATATTGAATTTGATGGCGTAGCATCATGTTGCATCTCCCCTTCTTTAAACATCTGTCTGTCAACATCTGGGATGTGAGGAAACCAACTGCTGGAGTTCTAGGAGAGGGATGTTGTCTCATTTTGCTCCAGATTTTGGTGAAACAGTATGTGTGATGCAGTATGCGGTGTAACATGGTTTTGCTGAAGCATGTAAGACCTTCCCTGAAAGAGATGTTGACTAGATGGAGCAGATGTTTGATCTGGAAAGTGATGCAGTTTCTGGTTTAGGACATACACTTTTAGCTACACCAATACAAACCAGGTCTGATTCTTTGACAGGAGATTACAAAATCACAGGAAGAGACAGTCTGGTGTTTTTGGTCGACGCCTCAAAGGAAATGTTCATCAAAGGAGAAGATGGACAGCCCTCCAACTTTGACATGACCATGCAGGTCATTTGTCCTATTTGCCTCTTTAAATCCACATGTGTTACATCTGGAAATGATTGAGTCTAAAATTTACCTTCATGATATCTGGCAGGGTTTTAATGATCAAAGTTTGTGTTGTTGCAGGTTGTACGGAGCGTGTACACCAGTAAGATCATCAGTAGTTACAGAGACCTTGTTGCTCTGGTCTTTTATGGCACAGAACAGAGCAAAAACCCCAGGAATTCATTCAAACATGTTTACGTGTACCACGATCTCGATGAACCAGGTGAGAATCTGAATGGTCACTTCATCGTCTTCATGTTTAAGTTTAAGATTCAAAGAAATAATATTTTGGAAAATTAAAAAAAAAAAAAAGTTTATTTCTTGTTAAATATCTTTGTATCTGGGTATATTTTACAGGTGCAAAGAGAGTCCAGGAAGTGGACGCTCTGCGGGGACACAAAGGCGCTCAGCTGGCAGCGGAGATGATGGGAAGTGGCGAGACGTCTTTAGGCGACGCCCTGTGGTGTTGTGCTAACCTCTACAGTGACATCAAGCTTCGCCTCTCACACAAGCGACTGATGATTTTCACCTGCAGGGATGAACCACACGGAGGCGACGGTGCAAAGGACCGACAGGCTCGCACCAAAGCCGGAGACCTCAGAGAGACTGGTGGGTGAGAAACAGACTACAGCTGACACGCAGATTTATTTCAGCTTGAAGATTTATCAGGATGTTTTCGGTTGGTTTGACTCGTCTTTCCTATCACAGGTGTTGTTATCGACCTGATGCACCTGATGAAACCGGGTGGCTTCGACGTCTCGCTCTTCTTCTGCGACATCATTAGTCCACCTGAGGATGAGAGCGGGCTGGGTCTGCAGCTGGAGCCCTGTGAAAAGCTGGAGGACCTCCAGAAACGGGTGCGGTCTAAGGAGCAGAAAAAAAGAGCCATGGCCAGGTAGAGAGAGTGAAATAGTTCAGCTGTGTCTTTTTGCATCTTTTAGTCTCACCCTGTTCTTCACTCTTCTCATCTCTCTGCTGTCTCCAGGTTGAGCTTGTGTCTCGGTGAAGGTCTGAATGTTGCTGTGGGTCTTTACTCGACAGCAGTTTTAGCTCGGAAACCCACTTCCATCAAACTTTACAGGGAGACCAACGAACCAGTTCGCAGTAAAACTCGGACCTTCCACACTCAGACCGGTAGTTTGCTGCTTCCCAGTGAGATAAAGAAAGCTCAGGTCTGAGCAAACCCCCGTCTCCGCAATAATTTGCTAAATTTCATGCTTAGGAAGCTCCCTTTGTGTTGCAGGTGTATGGCAAGAGACAAATAGTGATGGAGAGGGACGAGGTGGACGCCATTAAGAAGTTTGACGAGCCCAGACTTTTTCTTATTGGGTTCAAACCCACGGAGAAGCTCAAACTGCACCATCACATCCGTCCCTCCACCTTCATCTTTCCTGAGGAGGATGAAGTGAAAGGTAGAGTCGAGTGGAAATGAAGATTTTAAAATCCTGGTTCTTTTTGTCTTCTGTGATGAGTCCAGTCTATCTGTGTTTGCTGCTCCTCAGGAAGCGCGTGTCTGTTTTCTGCTCTGTTGAAGAAGTGCAGCGAGAGGAACGTGTTCGCTCTCTGTCGCTGCATCTCCCGTCGAAACTACCCTCCTCGATTCGTTGCCTTGGTGCCTCAGCTGGAGGAGGTCGATGAGGGGAAAGCACAGCTCACACCTCCAGGTAACTCCTCAGGGCGACTTCTTCATTTCCAGCTTCTCTTGGTGCCATTTTATTATGACTCACAGCAACAGTTTCATCTTTGAAGTCACGGTTTTACGTGCAGGTGATTCATGTTGAGCTTTCGTCCGTCAGGTTTCAACGTTATCTACCTGCCGTTTGCGGACGACATCCGGACTCTGGATCCTCCCCGATGTCCTGCACCTTCACAGACGCAGGTCGACAAGATGAAGGAGATCGTCTATAAACTCCGCTTCAAATACAGGTTGGTGTAGAGCAGTGGTTCAGACTTATGTTGGCCCCCCTTTGAGAGAATAAGAACGACGCAGCTCCTCAGTCCCGCCCCACTGGAATGAACTGAGTCACATTTAACTGTATTTGGAGAAAAGGAAATAAAAAGTTGAGGATTTAAACTTTCCAGTTCTCTCTTACTAAATGTTCATTATAAATAAATTAGATTGTATTTTTCTTTTGAATCACCAGATTAATGCAACACATAAATAAATCTGGATCTCAGCGACAGGTCGTTTGTTCAGAGCAGCAACACGTGACGTCCACAGTCTGAGAATCAGACATTTATTCAATTCAGAAATGTATTTGTGATTCCGGTAAAGTATGTGTTTTTATTTGTAATGCAGGAGCGAAGCGTTTGAGAACCCGGTTCTCCAGCAGCATTACAGGAACCTGGAGGCTTTGGCTCTGGACATGACGGCTCCAGAAGACATCGAAGATCTCATCAGTGAGGAAACATTCAATCCTGTTACATTTTCAGCCTCATATGTTGGTTGCTTTTGTTTTTCTGACATTTTTTGTTTCTCTTCTTCTTGTTTTTTTTTTTGACTCAGTGCCAAAGGTGGAGCAGATTGACCAGCGACTTGGTCCTTTGGTCCAGGAGTTTAAAGACCTGGTTTATCCTGCTGATTACAATCCAGACAGCAAACCTGCTCCTAAACGCAAAACTGGTCAGAAGCCAGGGCTTTGATATTTATATGGAATCATATTTATAGGAAAAAGTCAGACTCTTGTTTTTGTTTCTGTGCAGCTGATGCTGGAGGTGGCGCCGAGAAGAAACCCAAAGTGGAGGTGACAGAAGACGAGCTGAGGACACACCTGCAGAACGGCACTCTGGGAAAGCTTACCGTGCCCGTGCTGAAGGAAGCCTGTAAGCAGTTTGGGATTCGTACCACCGGAACAAAGAAGCAGGAGCTAATCGATGCTCTGATTGAAAAACTGGGACCATGAGGACTCAGTTTCAGACTCTTTGCACAAACAAGTCCAGCTGGATTTATTCTCACTGTGTTTGTATAATTTGAAAATAAATTGAAAACACTTGATCTGAAACATTTTTTTTTTTAAATCAATGAATAAATAAACATTTCTAGTAGCATTTGACTCATTTATCATTTTAAACTTGTTAGCAGCATTTCCAGTTCTGCTTGTAGCTGTAAAAAGGGCGTGTCCTTTCACCGTCAAACATACCTGCATATCTCTCATTGTTTAGCTGAATAAAATAGAAGTGGTGTTACTGTGGAAGGCAGGTCTGTGCAGGTGAATGTTTCACAGCAAGAAGACTTTGACCATGTGGGCATGGAGTGAGTTCTGAGAGTGAAACTACAGGAAGAGGTTTAAACAACACGTCAGGTAACGATTCAACATTTAGCTGTCAGACGGGACCAAAAACACAAAGTTTAATTTATATGATCTTCCCGTTGAGGTTATTCTGATTGGACATGTTGGTACATCTTAAAAGATTATTTCTCTTTTATCTTGTTTACTCTTACTACCTTCTAAATACTGCTGCTACCTTGATACTGCAGACAGCTGAGAAATGGAGTGTCAGTGTGAAAGTAACGAGGCTGTTGAAGGTAAGGAAGTATCTTTTTTTTTTTTTAAAAAAAACCTTCATCAAAGAACCAAAAAATTATCTTGACTCTTGTATTTGTTCAACACATTGATTTGTTCTCCGAACTGTGCATCTTCTCTCTGATCTATTGTATAATTTTACCATTTAAACACACGTTTTAAAACTATAAGGAATCTAAAGCTTGTTGTCGTTAAGGTTTAAAATCCAGCTGCTACATTATAAACATGTTTCTATTTTAAGTTTCTGCTCCGTTGACACATAAAAGAACCGGACACAGAAACATATACAGTGGGGCAAAAAAGTATTTAGTCAGCCACCAATTGTGTAAGTTCTCCCACTTAAAAAGATCAGAGAGGCCTGTAATTTTCATCATAGGTATACCTCAACTATGAGAGACAAAATGAGGAAAAAAAATCCAGAAAATCACATTGTCTGATTTTTAAAGAATTTATTTGCAAATTATGGTGGAAAATAAGTATTTGGTCA